>JAXGGA010017038.1:0-25275 GCA_038373865.1 Uloborus plumipes | reverse complement strand
TAAAATAATCAACAGTAGAACATCTAAATTCGAAAACAGAAAATAGTAGTAGATAGCTTCAAAGAAATATTGCTATTAAAAACTTATTTCAAATTGCGGTTCTTCTTTGCACAGAATATATTATTCAACTTCGCAGAGATGGCCTATGACTCCTCCTTTTTTCAGGATTGTCCATTTTTAGGAAGGGGTGATACGCAGATGAACATTGAGGAATGGGATTCACAATTGCGGCATTGGTTATAAAGCTTGAATACGTAACCTTGCTTACCTTTAATTGGTCTTCCAATTTGAGAAATTAGCCAAAGAGGAAAATATTTTAATTTTTGCACAATCGAGAAAGATTTCGCATTGGATACAAGAAAGTAGGTGGGTCTTGGTTTTATATATTTCCGCAGCCATTGGCCATTGACTGCAACGCCTCCAACTGTTCATTTAAATTTAAAAACAAAATGGTAACATAAGGGTTGCAATAAAGAAAGCAAAGACTTCCTCGCCAAATGCAGTTGTGGCTTGCTATAAAGCTCGAAGAATTATTTAATATTTCATAAAATTTATCACTTCGCCAAAATGTCGCTAAACTTGCAAATATGGCACACTGGAGTTTCTTCCTTCTCTACCTATTTTAAGGAATGGACTCGTTTTCTCATTTGATTGACACCGGCCATCTCGTCGCGGTTGAATAATAATTTGTTTAAAACAAATTCATTTTAATATATCTGTTATTAAATAGCCCAGAATTAAAATATATCGCCTTATCAATACAGCTAGTATTAAAAACAGTTTTGAATGTTTTTTTTTTTTTTTTGTTGACCATTTTTCAATCTTTCTTTACATATGCCTGTAAATACTTTTTTTTTCACTTTAACCCATTTATGCCCAAGTGTTTTTTAACATTTTTTTTTTTCAATTTTTATCTGCTTAAAACTTTTACTTGGAACGGTTTACATACATTTTAGACTTAAAATAGTTCGCCGTTGTCATATTTATTAAGTTATTTAACGTCCTGTTTATGGGATATTTTGCAGATATGTGAGCAAAATACGACCTTACTTGACTTTACTTTTGCCAAGTAACATTAGATAAGGCATCTGTGATCAATTTTAAGCAAATCATTTTAAAATAGTTCAATTTTGTGAAAAATAAGTTCGCAAAAAAAAACTTACTTTTTGAGGCTACCCATGCTGGATCGTTGCTTGACTGATTTGTCTGAAAATAGCTGTCAATAAATAAACTCTGATGTCCAACTAGTGGCTCTAACTGGTTTTTTCAAGAAGAAGGGCTATTCAACTTGTGAAAAACAGCTTTAGTGAAATGATATACCCATTACAGGTTTTTGTATGCAGTAACTAACAAGCGTCCCGTTTTTAGGCTACTGGGCATAAATGGGTTAATGGGAAATTGGAGATGTGTTACTGAATTTAAAGATACATATATTTCCTTTAAACTGTTCCTTTAATGATCTTTACTGAATTTCCTTGGGAAATTGGCCAACTAGATCTACTATCTTCTTCTACTTTTCAAAGAATTAATTAATTATCAATCCTAATCTACGTTTTTTTTTTTTTTTTTTGAAAATGCCAAAAAAGGGGGCAGGGGAGCAAACCAAACATTTCAAATTTTTCATGTTTTGGAAGTTTCAAAAGACCCCTCCCCCCCCTCTCCGCCTCTCAAACTTGGTGCAGCAGTGCACTCAACTAAACTCCCTCATTGCAGCCCTAATATTGAACGTAACTAAATTTATCAGCAACCTAAAATACCTAGGGAGGGGCAGAGCACTAAGTTCTCTAAAAAAGCGAGGGCCCCCCCCTCGCTTTTTTTTAGTTTAGGGGGGGCTTTAAGTTTTTGTTTCTTTTCTCTTTGTAATGATTTTATAAATAAATTCATGGACTCATTTATGTTCTTTGTTCTTGTGAGATGAAAATTGGTTTAGAAAACTCATAGCACTTTGAACAGAGTATCAAAAAATGAGTAAGATCCTAAAGCTTGATTTTGAAAAAAAAAAAATGACATAGTGCTATTTTCATACTACATATAGAATAAATTCTTGAAAAACAGTATTAAGAAAAAGTTTCACCTTCAGTAACAAGAGGGGGGGCGGAGGCGAATACAGCATGTCTATAATTAAGTTAGAGAAGGCATAGTTATATTACTATTACAGATCTTGCAGACACTAGATTTCAGTGGCGGATCCAGAAAAAATCTACAGGGGGGGGGGCACAAAAAGTTTTTTTATTTTTTAACTGAAAAATAATAATTATTGTTAAAAACAAACAACTGTCATATTCTTATGTATTATCGTATTTTCCTTACCTTTCGGTTCCTGGTAATAATGGCATTCTATCATAAACGTATGCAAAAAACATATTAAAATAATGCAAAAGATATATAAAAGCACTTAATTCACTATCGTCAAACATTAAGAACAACCTCGCCCCCCCCCCCCCTCGAACTCGAGAAAATATCACTGAAGAACTAACTACTTTCCCATAACGGTTAAAATTTTTCAATTTTATAGCTGAAGTGCTTTGGATGTCTTCTTTTTTGACGAGTCTAAATTCGGAAGAATGCACATACATGGCGCCGTATCATTCAGACAATAAGTATCAAAACATATTTTTGCGTTTGAAGAAATGTAGCCGTAATAAAAATGTATTAAGTGAGTAGTTTTTCCCTTTGATTTACGTTTTAGTAATAAAAAATTAAATGCCTGTCATAGCCAAGTGGAATGAGAATGCAAAACATACTTCCACTCAACCGCTTGTTATGTCTCCCCCTTTTTTTTTCTACGTGCAAATGCAAGGTAAGCAAAAATACGTCAAAGCAGAGTGCCTTTGCTTTCAAATGATCTGGCGCCATGGGATAAGTTTGAGACATTCGAAAGTTCCGAAGATCAATGAATTAAAGAAAAGAAAAAAAAAAAAGAAATCGACACATTTTCCTCCATCGGAAATGTGCCAAGAGTATAATACTCAAAATGAATTTTCTGTTTCAATTCCGTTGCCAAAAAACTTAAAAAAATATTAAAAAAAATACAAAACAGATGTAACCAATCGGCACCGAAAATTTGATCGGTGTTTCTTGTTTCAGTATGGGTTTTAGGCTCTTCGAGAATATATGACAGGGGGGGCACGTGCCCCCGTGCCCTCCCAGCTGGATCCGCCACTGCTAGATTTCATAAAAAGTGATTTATTTTCAATCATGTAAGCGGTAATAAAATCAGTTTAATGAAATAAAAATTGAAAATTAGAAAATATGTACAGTATAACCTCGATTTAACGATTGCCTAGGGACTGTGAAAAATTATCGTTAAGTCGAGGATATCGTTCAATCGGGAAAGCAAAAATATAAGCTAAACGGCTTAAAATATTGATAATTTAGTGAATGCTTACACAAGATCTTTTGCTTCTTTAAGAAAACCATGCATTTATATTATTTTAAAAAGTATTTCATTGATGTTTGTGTTGTTTTCTCGGAGTTAGAAAAACAGTTTCACTTGTTTTGACTTTTCTCGATTGATCACTCTCCTTTCAAGGACTAAAAAATTTTTGTTTGGAATGCTAGAAGTTTGGAAGTTACTAAGGGATGAATCTTCTTACTATCGGGACATACTAATAAAATAGTTTTTAGTGCTTTTGCTAGTAAAATAAGTTATTGAATTTTTTTTTTAAATAGATACTACTGTATTTTTGATGAGAGATAATTTGTCCATGCCCGATATCATCGTTAAATCGAGGAAAGCGATCGTTAAATTGATGAAGTTTAACATTAAATTCAAGGCATACGAATCGGGATCAGTGAAATCTATCGTTAAATTGAGGAAATCGTTAAATCGAAGTTATACTGTATTTAAAATTATATTAAAATAAAACTTTAATACTGAAAGTCAGATTATGAATTACACATTTGTTTTACAATTTTTGAATGAAGCCTTTAGTTTTTGGTCTAATTTTAAATTTGATATTTAAATGACATTTAACAAGGCGATTTTTTTTTCAAAATATTTTGTGAGAAAAAAAATGCATCATTTTTTTGGGAAAGAGGGATTTATTTCATTGCAGCGAAAATTTTAAAGAATTTTACAAAAAATCCTTGCTAGAAATTTTCTTCAGAGATAAAAAACATTTATATATATATATTTATTTTCTTATGAAAGCTAATATCAAGGTGAATTTTCAAACTAATTTTACTACTGTATCGTGGTTGTTCTCGGTTGGCAGTCAAGTGATAAGTAGATAAAATTTTGAATGAATCTTTTTCTTTTTAAGAAAGTAATTTTTTCGAAGCATAAAAATTAATCTTTTTTTTTAGAACATAAGCAGACACATATTAAACGATTATCCGAATTTAAATACACTTCAGTGATAATTGATTTTTTAATTTTGTTTCACTAGAAATTTTAAAAGCAAAACAAGTACTTAGAATTTTGTTTTAGGAGTTTCATTTGTAAATATTTTAAGTGAAATCATAATTTAAAACGTACCAAACTCAAAAGGGCAGATATAAATACCAATAACTTGATTTTTTTAAGTGCATAACTTTTGTGTATGGCATTTGTAGTTTTCTCATATATGTTATTTTTTTTGCTTTTAAGGTGGGGTTCCTTTTGGTTCCGTTCCTTGCAGCAGCTGCATTTGCAAGCGAACTTCATGGAGGAGGACTCATAGGACATCAATCAGGACACCTCGGCCTTCATGGTCTTGAAGGGTTGCAAGGTTCCTATGGCGGACACGGATTAGAACTTGGCGGACATGGATCAGGACTTGGAGGTCACGGATTAGAACTTGGGGGACACGGATATGGACTTGGAGGACATGGATTAGCACTTGGCGGACATGGACTAGAACAAGGAGGTCATCATGGATTAGAACAAGGAGGATTACACGGTTCGTACGACCACGAATCCAAGGTCCTCACAGTCGAGAAGCATGTGCCACATATCGTGAAGGAGGTCAAATACATCCCACCCCCCATCCCCAAGATCAGATTCATCAAGCTTCTCCACAGCAGCAACGTAGGAGGACACGGCCACCATGGCGGTTACCACGGAGGTCTGCACGGAGGACACGGAGGCCATCATGGAGGTCATCATGGCCACCATGGGTATCCCATCCCAGTGATCCATCTCAATGTAGCTCATGAGGGCATTGGACATGGTTACCACCACGGAGGCCATGGATTACATGGTGGTGGTCTTCATGGACTGCATGGTGGACTTCATGGATTCCATGGGGATCTTCACGGAGGACTTCATGGTGGTCATGATCTTCATGGACATCATGGATATTAATAAGAACTGCTAAAAAAATTAGTCTAATCAGGGATATCAACTACACATCCTGCCCATCTAGTACTCATAGAATGCTCATTGTAAAATAGGAACATTTTTGTCTTATTGTATATAAATAAGACTGCTCATTCTGGAATTTATAAGTTTATCCATATGGGAAGAAGAGCTTATTGTATAGTATTAATAAATAACAAATTGAAAATTATTTGTGTTCCTTTTTCTATTTGTGATATTATATTTCCTATTAGCAGAAAATTAGAAAATGGGGAAATAGCTTTTGGGTAGAAACCTGAAACTGCCTGTAAAGTATCTAACAAAAAGGTTATAATTACACAAAATAACATGCATACTAATAGGAAAAAATACAATAAATGCCTACACAACATTAACCTTGAGGAGAAAAGTTAAAATTAAGAAATAACTCCAAGTTTACTACTTTTTTCTCTTTTTGAACTTTCTATGCACTTGCTTTAGGCTTTTTTTCTATTCATTATTACATAGTTTTTTTTTCTTTTGCATCCGCATATTTACATATTTTTGCCACGTTTTGCACACATCGATGGCTTACTGCAAATATTGTATGCATTATTTGTTTTCAAAAATGAAATAAGTGTAGGGAATTGGAAATATAATGAGCATGTCGCAAATAGTTACTATTCTCTCAAAATGATTCTTTTTTATTTTTAAATTTAAAGAAGATTTAATGTACACAACACCCCAAGATCTCTGATCTATTAAGTAACAAATTTGTATTTTATGCAAAACTAAATTCAGAAAATTGATTTGGAAGATGTGTGCAGTATGCACTAAACCATTGATTACAATGCAGCACTGCCAGTTCGCGGTGCAGCGCATTTCTGCTTTTTTTGACAGTTTTCCCAAAATTCGCAACTTTTTCAAAATGTTACAATTGTGAAAAAAATATGAAATTTGAATAATTTTTTTCTTTTTTGTTCAAAAAATTCTTACACTTTAATAGAGATCTGAAGTTTCAAAATTAGTAATGTGTCCCAAACATTTAGAAGAATAGATCAATAGCAAAATAGCAATCAGATTAAGTAGATAAGCAACCTAATGATGACAAGAAGGATGCCGTGCTCGATTGTGTGACAAGTACCACTGACTGTTAGCAAAACATCCCTTCCTTGAAATGCAACAAGACAATACGTGATGCCACAAGACCCTTTATGTCTATGCAGAAAAACTATTGAAATGAGGGGTTAAGTACATGACCAAGACTAGGGTAAGTGCTCCAGTAGTCGGCCAGTCTCCAGTAGTCGGCCACAATGACATAAAACTCCTCATAAATAGTACATTTTTAATTCAAAATCAGATATGGCGCATTCACACATTCATGTACCTATCCTCAATCATCAACCAGTGGCAGTTAAGTTTCGGGAACTTTTTTTGAATTAGTAATGAGTCATTTCATTTTGAATGGTGTGCCCGTCATCCAAGATTGCGATTCTGACTATTTTTCATGTAAGATGATTCTGTGGCCGACTACTGGAGCATTTACTAGTGTTGACAACCGCTTGGATTTTAACATAATTTTTTTTTAAATTTCTGAAATAAGTAGGTGATTCACTATCAGAAAGGTTCATTCTAAAGTTTTACCTTGTTTTTGTTGCTGTATTGATAGCTGAAAGTTCTAGGTTAGCCAAGATCAACAGAAGATCTCTTAAATGGCCGACTACTGGAGCACTTACCCTATAATGTCATTGTAATGAAATATTTGATTTTCTCAAAAATTTCAGAAAGCAAATTAAAAACCGTGAGAACAAGACTAAGGTGTCATTACAAAAATTGTGTCAAAAATTAAATAATTCAAACTTACTTTCTTAAATCCAGTAGCAAAAAATAAATTTCGGCAACCAGCCTCAAGCTTTTTCAAATCAAGCACGGTTCCTCATTCTAATCAATACAAATTGTTGATACAACTGAATAGATTATTTCAGAAATGGCATAAGTCTTACGAAAATCAATAGGACTTATGCCCTTTCTCAGAATAATCGGTTCAACTGTACAAAATTTTACAGTATTTGGAAGCATTTTTCACAACTATATTTGAAAACTTTTAAATGACAACTCTATTGAAGCTAAATTTTGCCCTCTGTTTTATCTTTTTACTGGGGAGCTTACAAATCAATGGCTGATGATTAATAATGATAATAACAATGATAAGAATAATAATAATTTTTAAATTATAACTTAATCGCAAAGTAAACCATAGCTCTTTAAATGGTTTAAACATTCTCACATCAAGTTATACACAGAAAACTGAGGCATAAAATTATTAAAGATAATATTTACTGCAAAATCTTTATTTTACAAATTCTGTATTGACTTGCAAAATTCAGTCAATGTTCTTCGATATAAAAGAATCATTTCAAAATGCACCATTATGAAATGAGCTACATTACCTATACACTATTTTGTTGAGGACAAATTCGTAAAAAATAATCAGTACTTTAAAATTGTTCACATAAAGATTTTTTAATTACTTGCAAGACATTACTAGATGCATACATGCAACACTAGTATCAAACGAAAATTTTATATAAAAAGGACAAATAACTTCTGAACAAGTATCTATTTACATTGCAAGAATATATAACACAAAAAATGTTGAGGCATTCATAGATTACCTATCTGCTTACTACAAAATCAAAAGCAGTCTAGGTAATTTAACACAGACATAAATACAAATACACAATGTTTCACACATAAACAAAATAATACACACCTCTCATGAATTTTTGAAATCAATTGCATGCACCAGTGGTTTACAAACTCTTCTAAAGAATCCCAGGGATTCCATGTCAGATCTTTGGGGGTACCGCAAAACAAAGTAAAATTTTGAAAAATAAATTACTAAGTACAAATACTAGTTGATGACAGGGACAGATTTGCACACTTGGGACACTAGGGTGCCCCGGGGCACTGACAAATATGGTACCTTCCTCGTCCCTCCCTCAAAAAAATATATATATATATATATGTACATATATAAATAAATTAAACCCTCCTTTTCTTACTTAAATACTTATATTTATAAAAAGGCTAAATTGAGAATTCATTTTCATAAAATAGGGTCATTCTTTTGCCAGCTATAAAACAAACTCTATAAAACTCTTTAGTTGGAGGCTCCAAACAAGGGTCCCTTAAAAAAATCATACGACAGAAATTTGGTGCCCCATTTCCTTGGGGGCCCCAAATGCCTTGCAGTAAATCAGTCCCTGGTTGACGAGTGTTTATCACTGAAACTACAGTAGAGTCCCGAAAATCCGAGTCTTAAGAGTCCGAGGTTCTTCTTAATTTAAGGCAGGGCTCTCCAACCTACGGCCCGCGAGCGGATTTTTTTGGCCCGTGGAAAAAATCTGTTTTTTCAATTCCCCCCCCCCTCCCCTTTATTTTTAAAAATAGTTTTTTTGTTAAATTGATCAGAACAGTGACGATCTCATAGTGAATACGTTAAATAATAAATAAAATTCTATTCAAACTTTAATGAAAAGCTTTTTAATTTTTTTTTTCTTCTTTCGACGGTAATACCCATCTCTCTTGTTGCCTTTCTGAGAACAAATCTCTTTTCTCTGCTTCACATTCTCCCGTTAGTCCCGTTAGCTGAAGTAATGGATGTAGTTGTCAAAATAGTTAACTTTATTAGATCCAGTTCTCTTAAACATCGCCAATTCAAAAATTTTCTTGCTGAAATTGACAGCGCTTATCCAGATGTTCCTTACCATTGTGAAGTTCGCTGGTTAAGTAGAGGCAAAGTATTGCAGCGATTTTTTGAACTTCGAGAAGCGATTGATATTTTTATGACTGAACGTCGGCATCCTGTACCTGAACTTTCTGACAGTGTATTTGTCTGGAAATTGGTTTTTCTTGTTGATCTTACCACACATATTAATTTTTTGAATTTAAAGCTGCAAGTGGAAAACTCCTCAATTTGTGACTTATACTGGCATGTCAAAGCTTTCAAACAAAAACTCATGCTTTTCGAGAAGCATTTAGGATTGATGAACTTAGATCACTTTGAAACGTGTAAAAACTTAGGTGAATTTAGTACTGCTTCCTTTCCGAAGGAATACGTTTTGGATATCATGTCTAACCTATGAGAAGAATTTAAGAGCCGTTTTGAAGACTTTGACCGTGCATCAGATGATATCCAGATTTTTCAAAACGCTTTTAACTGCGATATAGACAAAGTGCCTGCTGAAATCCAACTTGAAGTCATCGAACTACCAACCGTTGGAAGTCATTACTACCAACGACTCACTTAAGACTGCTTTCCAGGAATGTCAAAAAGAAGGTAATCTACTTTCATTTTACAGTTCTCTCCCGGAAAAAGACTTTAAGAACATAAAATCATGCTCGAGTTATGTTTTCTCTTTTTGGGTCTACCTACAAGTGTGAGCAGACATTTTCAAAAATGAAGTATGTTAAATCTAAGTACAGATCCTCTTTATCAAATGAACATTTAAAATCAACTTTAATGATCGGAACTACAAAGTTTGACCCTAAATGGACTGAAATTTTAAGAGGCAAACAAATGCAATCTTCTCATTAAAAATTGTCCTAAGCGTTACACTTGCTCTGTCCTCATTTATTGTTAAGTTTCTTATCATCATTAATACATAAAATTCATTTAATAAAATTGTAGTGCATTGCAAGGATTTAGTTATTAGTCTCGTTTGGCTTTTTTTTTTAAACTCCTTTTGGAGAGCAAAATACATTTTATGGGAAAAAATGACTTTTATTTCAGTTTTCTGAACTGCTCTCTAAATTGTATTAGTTTCCGTAATGTTACAAAAAAAAACCATCTGAACTGAACTATTTTTGGACCGTTGGCCCGCCTTGCTTCCAAAAATTTTCAATTTGGCCCCCGAGTAAAAAAGGTTGGAGACCCCTGATTTAAGGTACCCAGAAGTTTGACTTTTTTCTTCACTAGTGAAAAAGCAGTTTTTTTCTTACATTTACTCATGGAGCGTCATGACATTTTTAGTGTCTTAAAAATGAAGGCAGCAGAAAATATAGCTTTTATGTGTACATGAGGTTCTTTCTTTTTAATAAACATTTTTGATGGCTGTTTTCTGGTATCCACATATCAATGTCTTTCATTATTATAAGACTTTATTAGCTGCTTACAGTCATGTAATAAAGAGTGATTATGAGGGCTGTGTAGCCTGCATTCATCAAGTGGCTTGAAGCATTCACTTGACTAAAGATAAAATAATTCATGACAAAATCACATAGAAATGAACTCAGGAACAGATGAGATATAATTTTTGGCTGATCACACATTCTTACATGCAGTAATACCTATAGGCGCCTTGAAGCATTTATGAAAATAGGTTAAATGGGTGATTTAAATTGAAATTTAGGCTATCATTTTCTATTTTCTGCATTACTTCCTAATAGTACTTAGTACAAGGAAGTCAAATGTATTAAATCCTTTTGTTGTCCCAATCGTGTAAAATTGTAACTGCTAAGAATTTTCCAGATAATCTGAATTTTCAGTAACCCGAGGTGGTGTCAGCCTCAATTACCTCGGATTTTCGGGATTCTACTGTCTAAAAAAATGAACATAAAATAGGACTTCAGATAAATACCTGCACTGCAGTACTAAGTGCAAAAGTCGTATCTACAGCTGAGCCCATAGAAACTGCTCTTAAATGTTTACAACTCCATATACTTGATTCAAGTGCAATTCAGAATTTTTCGGAAAATGTTTCCCATTCTCAAATGTCTGTAAAACATTGCCTTTAGGTAAAATATGGTGACACCTGTGGCAGAATTTTTTTCTGCAACAAATTTTCCAGACCCAATTTCTGCAACAGTATAATATTCTTCAACAGTAACACAAGGTGTATATACAGGGTGTCCACTCCAATCGTGGACCAATAGCTAATTTCTAAACCGTTAGAGATAAAGGATTTTGAAGGATTTCGCATACGGTCCCTTAAGTGATCTCTCGATGACGTCATGAAATAATGCAAAATCTTGATTTTTCAAAGCGTCATAACTCGGTCAATTTTTGTCGTAGAACAGTGATTTTTTTTAAGTTTTAAACGTTACAGTGTCAAGAATGTTTTACTAAATATGAATGATAGGACTGGGGGGCTGTATAAAAATTTAAATTTCGTAACTCTTTCAAAATTTGATTTTTTGAAAAACATTGAATAGACCCAAAATTCCTTTCAAAATTTGGAGATTTTTTCCTAAATAAACCATATGCTTATCTCTAACGGTTTAGAAATTAGCTATTGGTCCACGATTGGAGTGGACACCCTGTATTTATAAAAATGTTAACATTAATACTATAGATTCATTGATATTTTTTTTCTGGCGGCTGTTTTATATTATTATTTTTTCTTAGCCTTTTTTTCCTCCCAATCACAAAAATCTTTCTGCACACTGTCTCCCTGGCTCTGCGACAATGTTGCCGTGTCGACAACTTTCTGCTACAGGGATGGTGACAATAACTCAGTTTTGATAAAAGTGCAGAGACGACTTCTGAGCTCAGCACAGTAGTGGGGTAGACCGGCGCACGTTTACGTGGATTTTTTTTCAGGGAATTTTCTAATTTTTTATGTTTTATTTCAGGAAAATTTTGACGTTATGATCTTATAAAGCAGTTTATAAAGTTTAAGTTTGTGCATTCAGTTTTTCCTGTCTGAATATTTAAGCATCAAAACAATAATTTTTAGGTCAAAGTCTGTTGCATAAACCTGCCAAATACATAGGGCACGTAATATTGCAATGAAAACTCACATCAATAATTAATGCTTTGTACCAATGTTCTAAAGTAAATGCATGTAAAGCAGAGCTTCATCAAGAGATTTAGGAGTTATAATATTTAAAATGAAATAAAGTAGGAAAAGTGACAAAATGAAGTATGTTAAAGTATAAATACAGTAAGTTAGAGTACAAATACTGTCCCTTAGTTCAAATGAATTTTTTTAATGGGGCCAAATATTTGTATTGTGAACAAATAAAAATATTAGGATAGAACTAATAAAAATAGTTTGGCCACTATGTGTATAATGATTGTTTTGTGAAGTAAATATTTTTATTGGGGCAGGAATTAAAAGCTTCACACTGGTAGCATACCACTGATTGCGAAGATAATATAATAAAAATGATTGATACTGTACAAATCTGGGAATACGTAACTAACATGAAGGAGCAGGATGGCACCTGAAAAGAAAATGTTTGTCATTGCAAATCCGATTTCTCTGCAGAGAAATTGCATATTTAATCAAACTTTAAGAAAGATAAATCTGTAATATGAGTAACTAAATGTTACTAAATCCACATGCACAATAGAATAATGAAAAGAGAATAATTAATGGTTAAGAAAAAGAAAAAAATCTGGTATGGACCCCATACTACTTCCTTTTATGTGTAAATTTCTTAGTAGTTGCCTTAAGTGTTAAAAAAGTGCTTGGAGTGAGCAAGGTAACAATTCAAATATTTACTCCCCTAATCTGCCACGAAACAATGCAAAAAATATTTTACAATGGTTAATTTTCTAAATATTGCTGATTTTAATATCATTCAGTGAATTTTTCGCAAAATATCGCCAATAGCGCCAAGTTGAACCCAAATTCAAAAAAAATTTTTTCGCCAAATTTGTCGCCAACTTGGTGATATGTTGCCAAGTTGGTGTCAAGCACTTGGCGACCAAAAGCTTGGCGACATATCGCCAAGTGGTCGCGCCAATTCATATCACTTGAGTCTGCATTGAAATTAACACTGATTTACCCCAAAAAAGTGGTAAAACACCCACTTGAGAATATTCGAATGCAACCACAAGGGGAGGTGCACAACTAGACCATCCTCAGAGCTTACATACTAAGCTAGAAGCTTCTACGTCATATAGTTTTTCAGTTATGCGACACACATACGCACATACATCCGCACATACGTACATACAGACGTCACGAGAAAACTCATCGTAATTAACTCGGGGGTGGTTGAAAAGGATTTTTCGGCTGCTTATATGTTGGTAGGTACATATGCACGTGCTGACAGGTCAAAAAAACTACTGAACATTCATTTGGGGGAGAACAAAATCAAAATTTAGACTCAAATTTGAGTGATTTTTTTTTCGTGATCACAATACTTCCTTTACTACGTAAAAGGAAGTAAAAAGATAAAAAGGGAGAAAAAAGGAGAGAGAAATATATATACCTTTAAACTGTGTACTTACTGTGACTGCAGTTGAAATAAATTCAATCTTTCTTATCTTTTTTGACTGAACTGATTTAGTCTTTAAGGATTTTTGTAGATGTTTAATTCTTTTCTGAAGATCATCAACACTCCAATTCTAAAAATTAAAATGATAAAAAAATTAAAAATCATAACAGCAAAAACTTTGGTACAAATTTCAAAGTAGTACACACAGGGGACACAGAAAAAAAAAAAAAACTGGTACACACAGGTACTTTTTCGTGGCAAATTCAGTTTAAAGCTATGACCAGGTACATAGTTTTTCATAACGAATAGATAACTGTTGAAACACACTTTACTTAGTATGGTTTATCTCTATGGTTAGATATAAGGATGGTCTTTTCACAATTGACTACAGATCATGCATGACTTAAGGAATTTCAATTTTAGCTCCCTATATGTAAACTGATTTGTTGAATTAATTTGGACTAGCTGATGCGTGCAAAGCATTTGCACTCAGTAGAAGGAATATAAAAATCTGTTATTTAACTCATTAATGCCTAGTGTCCCTTTTTGGGGACAGTCCAAAAAAGGGTCTGAATTTCCCCAAAATGAACATTTCAACCAAATAATAGTGTTCAATGAGTACCTTGGTATTATTTCAATTCGTTATTAACAGATTGCAGCACATAACCATTGTAAAGTGTGTTCTGTAGCAGTTCAAATATGATCTTTATCAAAAATGACATCGTTCACAATCTGAAGAAAAAAAGCTAAGTTTTTGAAGTTATTCCCAGCTTCCCATTTTATGTTAATTATTGATTTTATTTATTCTTATAAAATGTCTTTTTATACATCATAATGGTAGGCAGAAAAAAATTTTAGTAAAAAAAGTATGTACCCCCTGGGGTCTATCGTAACTTTTAAGGGATGATTTTTCTTTCCTTAATAAAAATATTATTTTTTGCATGATATTTTTTTTAAATTATTTTTCCTGTCCATTAAACACTGTTTGTAACCAGTATGCAAAATTTCTTTTGGAAAAAAAATGTCAGGCACAAATGGGTTAAGCAATTTTTTTTTAATAATAGCAAAAATATGAATGGGTTGTTTATGTTTCATTGATATTGGTGAAAAAATCTTTGATGTACCCAGAAAAAAAGCATATTTGAGAAATGATGATGATGAAAAGTTGTATTAGAATTCTGATGAGGAAAACAACCCATTAAAATGACATTTTTCAGCACAGATTCGAATTCATATTATTCCCATTAAAAGCCTGATGCTCTATCTAAGTGCACCAATGCATCTTAATTGTTGGATAATATTCATTGAAGTAATGTGTAATAAAAAAAAATCGTTTTGCTTTTTGTTATTTTTTAATACTTTCATTCCTTAAAATATCTTTTGGTTGAGGTTTATGGTGCAATTTAATTATAATCATGTTCCTTTCACAATTGACTTTCAACAGCTACTTACATCTTATACAGTTCATCTATTTAATTTGTTTCAAACATATATATATATATATATATATGTATGTTACATTTTACTTTAAGTAATGTAGAGTTACATTTCAACCGCACACGAATGGTTGTTTCCTTTTTCCTTCTAAAAACTCAATAATAAGTATTTTTTCTTTCATGTATGTATGACTTCCCTTTTTTTATACAACACTGCATCGGTTCATCCTGTATTTGTCACCAAAATTTCGCTTTGCCATATCTATTCAGAAATCATATGTTTATATTCTTTAAAACCTCATATCATGAAGGATAATATTTAATTTTTAGGTAATATATAGTTGGTAATTATACTCTGAAAGAAAAAGAATGCAACTGGGTCAATCTAGCGAAAATGGTACAAATCATGTCTGAAACTCTTTACTTAAGATTATCAATTTAAATAATTTCCACCAACCAATCATATTTTTTTTAATTGAGTTTCCATTTATTTGTGTATAATGAAGTGTAAATAACTAGTATTTGACTCATTTATGAAAGGATTTTAAATATTTTGATCACTTTGGTTAACAGAGTGGACATGTAACAGAGTGGACAAATAAGCCTTTAAAAATATCTTTATAATCACAAAGAAAAGTTAGAATCACATAACAAGCATAAAAGGGAATAAACAGCCTAAAATTGTAAGTCTGTCTGCAATTTCAAGAAAAAATCGATTTTTTTCATCATGAAATTGACTATAAGAGAGTGGACATCCAACAGTTCAAATTAGCTACCATAAGAAAAGAATGAGGCTCACCCTGGTTGTTGACTACCAATGTAGCAAGCTAATCACGGCAGTTATGCTACCTATATTTTTAAAAAATATATATCAGATTGAATGCAATTGCTTATTTTATTTCCAAAAGGCTTGTAACAGAGTGGACAATTCGAAACATAGAAAATGTAGGAACATGGATAAATAATAGTATTTTTGGGGGAAACTTTTTTTCATTTGGGTAATAATCTGCAGAAATGGTTTCAGAAGCATCTTTTGTGCAGTGCAGTGTCATTTATTTTGTTGTTACATTTCAGTTTAATTTGAAATCACATTTAAAATTTTAGCAATTTGAAGCTGGGACGCGTCATTTTCTCCTTCTTCTGACAAAGATAATTTTTTTTGTGTCATTTTTAAATGGATTATACCTAATCGATTGATACTTGATGGCGCAAAATTAAATGGAGAACCAATAAAAAATACACTTAATCGGTAGTAGTTATTAAAATTGATTTCAAAAAATCCTAAAGTCTCGGACATAATTTGTACCATTTTCGACGGAATGACTTAACTACACAGTAAGAAAAAATAAATATGAAACAGCTTACTGAATATAATTTATCTTTTTCAGAATCTGTTTTCTTTTTTGGTGAACTGTCCTTGGGGCCCTGAAAATGTTATAATTGATTAGATTACAAGAAACAACACAGCAAAAATGAAGTTTTAAGACAACAGGGAAAACAAAATTGAAATTATTATCATAGGTTCAATGACAGATAAGTGATATACAGTCAAACCTGTGTATCTCAAAAAACTGCCTATCTCAATTTTTTAAATTTTCCCACCAATTTCAATAAATTTCTTATGTATTTTTCCCTGTTTGTCTCGCATGCTTCATCTATAAAACCTAGATGTCTCTAGGTTCAAAATTTGCTGCTATGGAAATTAGAATTCATGGTTATCTTTATCCTGGAAACTCCATGCCTGTTTATGGAGAAAGATCAGCAGTTCTTGAATGTGAAACTGTTTTTGGAGTCATTTTTGTCCTGTTGGTCTGTTTGAATTTTTCCATAGCAGAGTAGTTTGTGCGTATTTTGAGCTAACTATGGAATCTGGGAAGAGGAAACTAAATATTTTTCCTATAAAAGAAAATGAAAAAAATTGATGTTGCTAAAGGATTTAATATCCCGTCAAGCACTCTTTTGACTATAATAAAAAAACAAAGCTGCGCTGGAGACAGACAACAGAAATGTTAAGAAAAATAAGAAAATACACTTTTTCCAATTTAGACGAGTGTTTGACTTTTCAGTTTGAACAGTATCCTGAAAATGAAATCCTTGTTAGCTGTATTATATTAAATTATTATGAATATTGTATCATAATTGTTAATTTATTTCATTTTGCTTACTTATTTCTCATATTATATTTTTACTCTGACAAACAGTGTATGCAATACTCGAAGAAAAAAAACTCATATTCGCTAGATTCAAATGCAAAAATCAAAACCTTTTCATCTTGAAACCTGTCTTTCTCGAGTTTTTTTTCTGAACACTCGACATTCTAGATAGACAAGTTCAACTGTATCTATATATCTTTACTAATATTATAAAGAGAGAGGGTAAATTTTGTAGGTATGTATATTCCGGGTAATCTCCAGAACCGCTGAACCGATTTGAAAAATTCTTGCTGAATATGAAAGGTACATTATCAGATTGAAACATGGGCTTATGTTTGAAAAGATTCGATAAGCGATTCTTTTTTTATTCGAATTCAAGGCAATTTTCACATAAATCGCCGAATACTGGGGTTAAAAATTACTTGCACATGTTAATGTTATATATCGTTGGAAGCAGAAAAATTTTCTCCGTCCTATGCAATTTGTTCCGATTCTCTAACTTAAACACAACGCGAGTTATTCAACTTTTAAACTTGCCTTTTGCAAGGCTTCGCTCGATTTCAAGCAATACTTGGTTCTTTTTTTTTTTTTTTTGTCGTGTGCCAGACTGGCAATTCGGAGTGCGCTGCTTCACTTTTCCAACTGTACCGTAATTTGGTGTGAAGTCCGGCTTCCACAGTACACGCATGCCATAGGTACCCGTTTATAGGGTAGGCAACCTTTCACAACAACACATTCACACAGGGAAAGGACGAGGACAGGAGAGAAAGCACATCCATGCCCGAGCCGGGACTCGAACACGGAGCCACACCATCAGTGGCAGACTGCTCTGACCACTAGACAAGGTGTCCGGCTCTTGGTTCATTAAAACCATCCAAAAAAAATAAACTAATTATTCCACAGTTTTTATTTTTACGCCATTGGACAGAGCGATATTTTTAACCCTAGAATTGATTCAACTTACAGTTGAAGAACCAAGCTTTTATCTCCACTAGAAAAAAAGTTACAAGCGTTTGAACTTTGAGTTCGAAAACCTCTTTTTTGGTCAAATTATTAACGTTTCATTGCGTTGCTATGGCTACGTCCAGGGCCGGATTAAAGATTTGGAGGCCCATAGGCATTTGAAATGAGGGGCCCCTTCACACCATATGGATTTAATAAATGAGATTTTAAATAACTGATATATATTGTGCAAATACATTTTTATCATTTAAAATTGTTAATATGGAATACATAACCAATCATAATGATTGATTATGCTACAGGTATAAATAGTGTTAATGGTGAGCAAGGATTAATTTGCATAGGGAGTAAAACTCTTGCACTTACGAAATTTAATATTATAAGCGATATTCATGCTATTCACGGGATAAAATAAGTTGTGGATACTTTTGGGCTCTTGCACCTCTTTTGGTAGAAACTATGCCCTGATGATGAGAAAGAAGTTGGATGGAAGTATGAACGTTTACTTAAGTTCTATTCGCGTATTGCATCGAAAAATGTTCTTAACGTTTAGCTCAGTGCCATCTAAAGTTAAAAAAGGATATCTTCAGGATTTCTCAGGGGCCCTTTAAAACCCCGGGGCCCATAGGCAACTGCCTACGTTGCCTATTTAGTAATCCGGCCCCGGCTACGTCATTAAAAATGTATTGTTGGTTCCCTCTTTCTTATTTTGTTTCTTAAAAGTATTTTATTTTATGGTGTTTTGAGGCCCTCCTATGATGATTATAACAGGGCAAATAATTCCTTTTAGTTCGGAACAATTGCAAAGATTTTAGCCTTTAATATTTAATTGTGACATAATGTAGCAATTTGATATTTGACAACAAACGTGCCTTTTAACTTTCAAAAAAATAGTGGGGATTATCTTGCTCACTCTAAGCACTATTTTAACACTTAATGCATCTACTAAGAAATTTCCATGTAAAAGGATGTAGTGTGGGGTTCATAACAGATTTTTCACTCTGGATGCCGGCAAAATATCGACACTTTGATAATCTAATCGGGACTTTTCGACACGCGTCGCTTGACAGAAGTTTTATTCTCAAGGTAGACTGTGCAAAACCGGGCAACGCATCCAGTATGTATGTATATATATATATATATATATATATATATATATATATATATATATATATATATATATATATATATATATCCTCTCAAAGAAAGTAGAGTTAAACGTGCAGTAAAAAAGTTCATCTTTATGAGAATAACATTATTAACTAGAACTTCACACTTTCTTTTCTCTATGAGCAAAATGAATGTATACTAAAATAGAAATTATAAACAAATTAAGATACAATTAGTAATTATCGAACAAAATGCATTTAGACTTACAGAAAAATGAAAATATTCCGGAGAAATGCCTTCCAAGAATAAAATTCTATCTTCTAAATTTTTTAATCTCTGAAAGATACTGTGTCTAAGTGAACTGTCTGTAAAAGAAAAATAAATCATGGATTTCAGTAAAAAGAACAAACAAAACAATCAATAGCTCAATTCCTAATAAGTAATATTATTATTACAATTTTAGTTTTTAAAAATGCAAAAATGATGAACTACTAAAGTGCTTATTTAATATATATTTATAATAATTAATAATTAAGTTATATTTTAGCATGGCAAGAACTATTATATTTAAGTAATTAATAAATGCACCATTTGGAATATACCAGTTTTTATCTTTAAGTGTGACTCCATGTTTTGCAGTCTTTCTTCTATTATTTCCAGGCAGTCTCCTTGTTCCATCTCTCCCATTCCTGGTTCCTTCTTGATTTTTTTCAGATCAATCATAGGTTGTGTTTGTGTGCCCCATTTGCTTTCTGCTTTAGAAACTAAAAAAGAAATGAACACCTTTAATAAACATAATGAAGGACACACACTTATCTTTTAAATATTTATTTTAACATCCAGCAAGCTGTTGGATGTTATTTATAGTGAATAACTATTATAAGAAAAAATTTATCGTGTACACTACATAATTTCTTTGAACTTGTTAAAAGATATAGGCAGGAATTCAAGTGAAACACCATTGCAATCGCTTCGAGGCGATCGCAAATTGCAATCGCTACTGGAAGTCGAATTACATTAGAATCGCATCTCGTAGCAATTGCAACGAATCCAAATTTGGGAATTTGCAATTGCATTGGTGAGTTGCGATCGTCCTTGTTTCACTTGAATTCCTGCCTTACATACATATAAGTTATAATATTGAATGCAGTTTAAATAATAATAGTATCCACTGCAATATTTCCAAGTTGGATGCAGTTGACTCAGTCATGCATCTTTTTAGTGGGCTCTAAAATGTACCAAGTGTGCTTGGGAGCAAAGCCCTAGGGGTTCTGCGTTAAGCTGAAACTAACTGGAACATCAGACTTGCAACCCAGAACCCTCAGTCACAAAAACTTAGATGGGCATAGTAGGCCCGTTCTGTTGCGTCACTGAGTTTAGTTTAGTTATACACTGCAATTAATGACTACGGGGCTAATATTTTTTTTATATGATAATAAAACTTCTTTGTCTCTGCGTATAGTAAAGCAATTGAAACATAATGGAAAATATGTTTTTCCAACACTTCCCAGATACCACAAAATATTCATTCAACTATAGAAAAGGACTGATTGATGCATTGGGGAGAAAATCTTCATGTGTAAAAGGACATGAAATTAATGTTGATTCTCTCCCCCCCCCCCCCCAATAAAAAGAAAAATCTAACTTGCCCTGTTAAAAAATCTGATTTTAAATAAAGAGAGGTGGTGCAACTGGAGGTCATACAGGACCGAAAATTCAACATTCTAAGGCTAAAATAGTTTTTGACTTGTATGAGAGGTGAGATGCAGTTACAGTTTCCACAACAAAACTTATTCAACTTGACCTGGGGATGGCAGCAGGCCTCTCATTTAAAGCTATCTGGTGTGTGTGTGGGGGGGGGGGGGGTGCAAGGCACATATGCATTTAGTACATGTTATAGGAAAAACAAAAATAAGAATTTGTACTTATGCGAATAAATATTGTTTCGTTTTTAAAAGTCCAGGAGAAGTTCTTTCTAATTTTTAAACAATGATCCTGGATAGTCAAACTGTTTTTTTTTTAAAATTGTAAATGTGCTATTACACTATGACAAAAAAAAAAGTCAAATTGATTCAAAAACGTTATGCTGCAAGAGCATAGCTAATTTAAAGTGGAAGCTCAAACCTGATTGAAGGTAAAGGAACTAATTTATATTTCGTACAACATGGATCAGTCGAAGTTAAAACAATAAACTAGTTTTTGGATGACTATTTACAGTGACTATCGGATCACTGTCATTTCCAAGAAATATTATTCAATTAAATGAGGTATTCGATTAAGCCGAGATCTTTAACATTAAGTCTATGGCATCGGTTCCGAGATATTTTATTTGTATAAGCAGGGTATTTGTTTATTCATTACCCGATTAAGTGGGGACAACAGTATATGACATTATTACGTAATGGGCCGAAACTATGGGCTAAAAGAAATACAACAGGCTCGACGGAACCGTCGAAAAACAACCAAGCTGAAAGTTGTGAAAGCGCGAGAATATATCTAAATGCCAGAGTTTATATGCAGTTGGCAATTTGCATATTCGGGATGTTTGCCGTTTGGCGTGATATTGCTGCAAGAACTGAAGGACAAATGAGATTAACTATTAGGGGGACCGGAAAGTAATGTCGTTTTCTTACGCTAAATACAAACACATACATTTTTAACGAGTCTTTATTTTTAATCAATGATGTATTCCCCATCATTGTCAATAACCTTTTGCCATCTAGTGAGTAAATTTTCAATCCCTGATCGATAAAAATTAATTGGTTTTTCGGCAAAATATCTAGAGATGGCATTTTGGATATCATCCAAATTTGCAAATGTTTTGCCACTTAAAAAGTGTTGCAGCGCTCGGAATAAGTGGAAATCCGATGGTGCAACATCGGGCGAATATGGTGGATGAGGCAGCACCTCCCACCCCAATTCATTAATTTTTTCTAGAGTTCGCCTTGCGCAGTGATTGTCATGTTGGAGAATGACGCCTTTTCGGTTGACAATCGCTGGCCACTTTTCAATTAAAGATTGATTGACTCGCTGCAATTGTTCGCTGTAGAGGTCTGCAGTAACAGTTTGTCCAGGTTTCAGTAATTCAAAATGAACAATGCCGCGAATACTCCACCAAACACACAAAAGCGCTTTTTTGGGGTGTAAACCTGGCTTAGCAGTACTCCGAGGGATTTCATTTGGAGAGAGCCACTGCCTTTTGCGTTTTGGGTTATCATACAGGACCCATTTCTCATCTCCTGTGATCAAGCGATCAAAAAACGCTTCTGTGTTGTGTCGTTGAAGCAATAAGTTGCATGTGATTGATCGGTTAGCCTTATTCTGTTCGGACAGATTATGCGGGACCCAAACACCTGCTCTGCTTACTTTCCCAATCTGCTTCAAATGTTCTTGGATGGTCGACCAAGGTTGGTTGAGACTGTTTGACAATTCCTCGATCGTCTGACACGGATTTGCTTCCACTTCCGCCCTTAACACGTCGTTGTCTAACGTTGATGGTCTTCCTGATCGATACGAGTCGGAAAGATCAAAATTACCCGATTTGAACTTGGAAAACCACTTTTGGCATTTACGAATGTCCAGTGCATTTGGATAAACATCGCAAATGTTTTTGGTAGCAACTGTTGCGTTATTACCCTTGCGAAACTCAAAGAGCATGCAATGCCGGATGTGTACCTCTTCTGGTATTTGGCTGGCCATTTTACCCAAAATTACAAAAAAAAAATTGTAATTCAATTGTCTATAAGTAAAGAAATCACTATAACCTCACAATGTCTTTGGTACGCCTCTGAACCAAATAATGAGCTGACAAATGACAATCAAGTATTGGCATGCGCAGAAACGACATTACTTTCCGGTCCCCCTAATATATACGCTAATTTGTTAAAAATACTTTTCGAAAAATAAGTAAACTCAATTCATAATAAAAAATGATCAAAATAGAAATTTAGGCTGAAATTTAAATGGGAAATTTGTCCTTACTATACTTTGTTTCCTTCCTTCACACAAAAAGCAAAATAATTATTTAACTTAAGTGTTTCGTTAAATATGAACAATTGTATTACATATTTATTTTAAAGTTAGACTCACAATTTTTCAGTCGTTCCTCATTCATGTCCAGAGAACTACCAGCTGGTTCAGTCACATCTGTACCAGGTTCCTTCTTGATTTTTTTTGCATCAATCATCGGACGGGTTTGGGGGCCCCATTTGTTCTCTACCTTAGAAACTATAAAGTGCAACAGAATAAACCTTTTATATAATACTCAAATATGCTTATTTAAAACATTTCACTTAATATGCAAGTTTTATAAATTTTCAGACTAAGGGGATATCCTGCTTCAGAAGACTCAAAAAATCAATTTTTTGGGAATTTTTTTTTTTAGGATAAAGAAAAAGGCAAGTCTAGCGAACTTTTAGATGATTTCATTACATGCCTAGAGGATGGGGAAAAAATTTTTTTTAGAGAAAAATATTCACATGGAACCGATTTTTGTGCACATTCGTGCAACTGCAGTTTTCAATCGGGTGGACAGATGGAGCTCGTCATTTTCATCTGAAACAAAATTTTAATTTTTATATATTTTTCATCTATTTGAACAAAAAACATTCCCCAGAAAGTAATTTTTTACAATTTTTTCAGCAAGTTGAAATAATTTTCTTAGTTTTACAAAAAAGCACTTTTTTTTCCAAGCCTGAGAAAATATTCATATTTTATTGTTATTATTTAGTTATTTTTACCAGGCAACCAACAAAGTTCGTGCGGTTTTGAATGTTAATAAATAAAACAAAAAAATGGGTTTAAATTAAATTTATTCAGAAAAATAATCACCATCAGCAAGTATTAACTTTTCTCACCTAGACAGAAGACCATATATCCCGTTTTTATAAAAAGTTGGGTTTTGAGAGTTAAAAGTTTTTCACCTTGTTTTCCAAATCCTCTCTATTTTGAAACCGCCGATTGCGCATATGGTTGTCCATTGCCAAAAACAAGTGATAGTCACTTGGGGCTAGGTCTGGTGAGTACGGAGGGTGGGGTAGAACTTCCCACTGTAATCGTGCCAGAGTTTCTTGAGTGATTCTTGCTGTGTGTGTTCGTTTCACTCAATTCATGTGGTACCCATTTGCTTAGCTTCCATCGTTTCCCAAGCTAGTGCAAATGTTTACGAATAGTTTCATCACTCACATTGAATCTTAAGGCAAGTGCTTGACATGTCTGACTTGAATCCTGCTCGATTGCCAGCTTGATCTCGTCGTTGTTGACTGTTGATGGTCTCCCGGAGCGAGGTTCATCTTCCAGATTTTCATCCCCCGAGGCAAATTTCTTGAACCACTTCTGACCCGTCCGTTCAGCTACAGTACCTTCCCCAAAAGCAGTGCATATCTTACGACAAGCTTCTGCAGCTTTGGTACCAAGTTTGAACTCATAAAGTAAACAAGCACGAATTATTGCGTTTGACACGGCCATACTCAACTACAGATTTTTCACTTAAATTCAAAAAGTAATCAAACTAATCAAATACTCTAAATGATACTGCATTAAATAAGCTTTAATTTGTATACAAAGATACCCCCACCACTCAATTCTGTTTACTCAATATAATCCAGAGAAGTAAACAATAAATAAAAACCACATGAACTTTGTTGGTTGACTAATAGTTTATATAGAAAAAAAAAATATGAAAATTAAAATATTGTTTTTGTTTTTTTTTTTTAAATTTGTTTCAGATGAAAATGACAAGCTCCATCTGTCCCGCCGATTGAAAACAGCAGTTGCACGAATGTGCATAAAAATCGGTTGCAAGTGAATATTTTTCTCTAAAAATTTTTTTTCACCGCCTTTCAGACATGTAATAAAATAATCTAAAAAGTTCCCTAGACTTCAGGGACGTCATTTCAATTTTTTTCCAGGAGGGGGGGGGGGGGCAAAGGGTGAAAACACAATGCAATTTCATCGGAAAACAGCAAAAACCACGCCCACTTATATGTAAATACATTGATTTCTCAAAGCCAGGGGGGCAATCGACCCACCTGCCCCCACTAAATGACGGGCCCGCTAGACTTGCCTTTTTTTATCCAAAAAATTGATTTTTTGAGTATCATCATGACATCATTTCATATCA
>JAXGGA010017037.1:0-25275 GCA_038373865.1 Uloborus plumipes | reverse complement strand
TTGTTTTCCAGTTTAGATTTTGACATTTTTTTGGGTCTCACATTGAGCATTGTTGGTGTTGAACTTTTTAAGATTTGAATCTGATTGTGTATATGATTGTTATTTACCTACATCAACAGGGAAGAAATCACTGTTTCCAGGTACCTTCTTGTCTCTGAGGTAAAAGAAATTTCATTTGGTAACAAAAAGTCATGAAGTTATTTTTTACCAGCTACCCTCCCGTATGATATAATGAGCAAAATTTCATTTCTCAATTCATCCAAAACAAAAAAAAAATAACAATCTAAAGTTGAAAACTGAAAGTCTATTTCCGTTTACACATATTGACCCTAATGTAGAAATAAACGATCAATATATATTAATGAAAGAAAATAGTTTTTTTTTTTTTTTAATGCTCATGGCGATTATCATTATTTTTTATAACATAGTGGTTGCATTTTGCGCTATTTCTTCAGCGAAAGGCAGATTTTGAATCAAATAAAAACATTGATATTAAAAAATCGAATTTAAACATTGTGGAAACAATTTTCAAACTCTAAAAATATTACAGTATAACAAATTTGTTTTGCAAAAATTTTTTTAACGATAAATTTACGCATAAATCAATCATAAATAATCTACCATGACTTGGATAAAGCAAATAAATCACTTGTGTTTCTTAGAATAAAGCTTAAGATAAACTTTTTTTTTATTTAACATTATTAGTAAGAACTTTTATTTCAGAAATAAAAATGGCCAATGCAATTAATGTTTAGAAGATGCAAAAGAAAAACGCGGTTATAATTCCGCAGGCAGACAAATATAAATTGCAAATTTTGTTAACACAAATATTAATTCAACAAAATAAATTTTTAAGCATTGAACAAATGCTTGTTTCGATTACAATACGCATTTTTAAAATATGAAGAAATCAACAGAAAGAGTTATTAGTGATTTGATTTCATCGAAGAGTTTTTGAAATGAAATCCCTTTACTTAGTTTCGTCTTTCACATAAATTTAAAACAAAAGTGAGAAGAGTTTAAAATGTTTTTAAAAGTAAGTCAAAAATAAATATAAATTTTGCATCCAAACAATAAAGTTGGCAAAAGATGATATTCTGTTAATTTATTAGTATGGCAAGAGATAGCGATGCTACTTGAATTCTAATTCAACAGCTAAGAAATCATGAACATCACATTTTCACCCACCTCTTGAACTTTTGTTTGTTTTAATATCGGAATGGTTGATGACTTTTCAATAACAGATTCCTGCACCTAACATTTTTCAACCAAAGGAGAAATAATGTTTTTCAAAATTTTGATTTTTCAGGCTTTTGATACACTATAAAGAGCTGAGGGAAGATCATTTTTAACTTGCAATGAGAAGCTTTAATTCGTAGCTCAACGAAAGAATATCATGGACATGTTCTTGAACGTTTTAATACTGAACATATTCTTTAAATAAAAGACTCGTGTCCTCATACTTTCTTTCCCATTGCAATATTACATTTTTATGTTTATCAAAACTAAATAATGAAAGACGTCAAACATAAATGACTTATTTGCATATTTATGCGACAGGAAATGATAATATTAAGTCAACGTTTTAAGAGCTTCTGAATAAATTAGATTTTTCTGGAGAAACATAGTCAATTGTTTGGTTTCTTTCATTTTGATAAGGGTTATAACAAAATGCAACAACTGCAACAACTTTTCTACTTTTAATATAAGTTTTCTACTTTTAGTTACATCTACTGGGTACCATTACTACAGATGTTTAAGTCTCTAAAAACTTAGGATCCTCTATTAAGAAACTGAAATATGATCGAAGAAACTTTTAATTTTGAAGTAAATTTGCATATAAGTTAATGGTAATAAATAATCATACAAGTAATGTGTCGAGAAAGTTAAAATTCTATTAAATAACGTCTAATATATAAAAATTAATTCAGTATATTTTGTTGATAAAGGTTTGTGTACGATTTATTCGAAAACAAAATGAGAAGTATTTATGAAATATCCTTCACAGAATAGCGGTTTCTTTTTCTATACCTTAACTCTCCATCAGCCTAATTAATAAACAAATTATAGGGGATGTTTCTCAAATTTTTCGAAGATTTTCTTTTTCTCGGAAAGAATATTCAACGAAACAAATTCCTATTGAACTTAAGGTCAAACTATAGAAGTTTTCTTATTCATTTGCTGAATTTGAGACTTCTTGAAGTATTGATCCAGAATATAATATCATAATGTCATAGCAAACTGTTCATTTTACGTAAATTCAATTACGGTATTTTCATGAAATCGTAAAAAAATTGTTTCAACTGTTAAACTTTTAAGCAGTAAGTAATGCCAACAACATAATATATTGCTGGCAATTATCATTGAAAATATAATTTACAATCTATAAGACTTTCTAACTCTTCTACTAAAGCGCTTTGGATTAACACAAACCAAATGGTTTTGAAAAAAAGAAATCAAACCTACTTCTTTGAAACAACTGAAATACAAATAATGCTTTTTTGTTTTTCAAACCTTATCTCGCATAATGTTTTATGCTAATTAAACTAAACACACATACATTACAATCCTACAATTTAGAGAAAGTAATTTTCAAAAACGATATAAACCTAGATTTAAACATTTTTTCATGCCTTTGCACTGACAATAGTTTCCTTGCATTCAAATACATCACATTTTAAAGTCTAAACTTTAATATTTTGCTCCACATTTAAGTAATAGTTTTACAGTATGTAAATTTAATAGTCACTACATAACATTGTAATATTTGATATTGGCCATTAATCTAATAAGCTTTCACTTTTTACTATGTATGTCCATTCAAAAAAGGAAACATGGTTACTTATGTGCATTCCATCAACACAAAAGGAACAGCCACGTTTACATGCAGCAAACAACTGCAACTGACAGCTGTCACAGTCAACTACCCAACTCCACTTTGAGGTTATATTAGTTCGCCCCTATTTGTGCAGTTACGTTTGACTAGAAGTGCTTACAGCAAAATATGGCGTTTGCTGTTGAATTCCATGCTCATTTAACAAACTGCTAAGTTGGTGATTTTATGTTTTAAACTACTTTACTACTTGTTTCATGTTTGTTATTTTACTCTGCGTTTAAAAGTAGAAAAAAAAAGGAAATATTTGAACAAGAGAACAATTCTGTAGAATCAATGCTAGAATAAATCGAATAAATATCTAGTACAATTACTAACTTATGATAAATATCTTAAATAAAATCGCTCGGCTTTTTCTATATCAAAATGAAAAACAAATAATAAATAACACTAGCACTTCAATCAATCATATTTTTTGACAATGAAGGATGTCAGAGGCCTAGAATTTACACCAAATTTAGAATTTACACCAAAATAATTATCTGCAATAACACTTGCTCTTTTTTTACAATAAAATTGAGAAACACCGTTAAGATTGTTCATATGTGTCACACTTTCCTCAAACCTATTTTACCCTTTTATGGCAAAGTGTTACACATTACCTTGCCCCACCCTTCCCTTGTTACACTTCACGGTATACCACATAAACATATTAGTGTAAGAAATATTTTCCCTTTTGGAACCGGGCTGTTTTTTAGAAATTTTTCTTTCGACCCAGGTAGTACGACAGTTGAACCACAGATTTCTTTTCCATTGAAAAGAGAAGGTATAAACTGTCGTACCAGACATATAAAACCTTGAAAAAATCCCCGGCTCCGAAGGGTTCGAGTGAAAATCTCAACCTCGTCCTCCAAAAAAAAAAAAAAAAAAATAGTTGCGGTACAGCATGTGTACCGCCCGGCTCCTAAAGGTTAAACTAAAATGTTCCCTGTCACACTTCTTTTTGCCTAAAAGTTATCAGCGTTTTAAACTGTCCCAAACTCAGGTATCCTCCCACCTCTCCTTTAAAGCGTGACATGATTTATGGACGAACCAATATATAGCTACCCTTTTTTCTGCCATTCAAAGAATTTTGTACCCAAAATGAGGAATTCTGAACTTCATGCAAGCGAAATAATATTTTTAATTACAATCAGAAAAAACTATTTTTAATGCTTTACTGATGACATCATTATGTGTTCATTTTGCTGTTAAAATAGCGTTAAAATCTGTCAAAAGGTGCACAACTACATTACTCGATCATAACAGATAAACCATCCGTGAAATAATAAGATTAATAGTTAGATTTGCTACAGGAGAAATATTCACAGAGAAATATTCACAGTAACTAATACTTATTTTCATCAGTACAAGCAATATATAAAATGATCAGCCTGCTGTAATTGTAAGGAAGATTTAGGGTATTTTCAAAAGCTACTAATCTAAGATAAAAGTCAATACATGATAGCAGTGGGGAAAAAATTGAAGATGGATTACAGTAGAAGATATCAATACCGGCACAGTTGCGAGCGAAATATTTTCCATCTGAACTGTTCTAAATCATTAGAATTAACTCCAATATTTGGCTATTATATCAGCTTGAACTTCAAATTAAACAATGGGATTTACGAAAAAATAATACGAACATTAATGCTGTGAATCCTTTTTACATCTGTCAATTACATAAATAACGTAACTATAATTTTCTCTTAATCACTTTTAAAGTAAATTACAGCACTTAGATGAAAAGGATGAGTCGTAGAATCAATAAAATCACATTAAAAAAATTAAGGGTTGGTAGAGTTTCAACCGTTCTATTTTCACTATATTCATAATGGTTCACATTTCAAACAATTTCAAAATGTTGCAATATCTTTCGGAACAATTTGGCCCACCTGGCAACTTGCCCAACGAACTAGTCCCTTATAGAAATTACATTTTTTCATGAACGTAAGAAATTATTCTGGAAGAATTTCGATTAACAGCTAGATCCAAGAATAACTAAGAGAAATAGCGTTTCTGAATGAAATAAAAAATAGAAATTAAATTTTATTAGTGAGGAGAGTAATAATTACTTTTAAGTGGGATAAAATTGACTCACCGTCGCAAAAACTTGAAAATTCTAACTAACTCAATAATGAGAGCGTAATTTGCAAATGATATTTTCGTTCAAGGAGAAAGAATGACATTATAATAAATTAAACAGTTCTTGTTTAATACCGCGACTGGGCCAACGTTCTCCTATGGCTAACTAGCCCCGCTTCAACTTACATCCTTATTTTGTTGTTAGTTTTCATTGTTAACTAAATTTTAAAATAACACACTACTAGGAAAATTAAAGCGTGTATAATCGGGCATCAATTCACGAAAAATCATACGAGTATACTGCGGTTGTGTAAATAAAACAGTCCTCTTTAACGTTACATGCTATTATATTAAACTGAGACGATTTTGGTAAAACTTTATCCTTGTGTTTTTATCAAACTACTTCTGGCAATACATATACAAGTGATATTAACCCAACAAAAGTTTGTATTCTTCTAAAAACAAAACTTCTATTATTCAATTTTAAAAATAGATTATTCTTCGCAAATTCTTCATGAAATGGTTTTGTGGAACGAATATTCCTGAGCTTTAATCTAACATTTTCATCAAAATCATCATCGATATTTCAAAGCAGGCATGAATTTTCATCGCAGCGTTCCTCCCCGAATTTGCATTGAAACAAATAATACATCATGAATCATATTTATTGCCTTCCTACGATAACAAGGTAGAATTTTTCCTTCAAGTGAAGCAATTTAAATTGGAAATAGAATTCAGCATCACGAGTAAATATAGTAAGGGACAGTTTTAGAGAAAATTGAATGAGTATTTCAAAAAATGCTTTGCCATGCTGTAATATTTTGCGAAATCACGTACAAAATTTTGAAATAAAATTTGCAATATTAGCCGCAGCGTTGTAGCCATTAGTCCATACCATAAAGTATAGACCCTTTGTTAAATAATTTTTAAAATACAAAATGAAAAACTTCATTTCTTTTAAAGCATAATTATCCTACTCGCACAAAATAAGAAAACTTGATTTTAAGTACATTCAACTTGTATGTATTTCTTACTTCTTACATGAGGAGAACTGATTTTAAAAATATACATACTGTCTGATTTTCTTAAGGAAAACCTTTCGCGTATTGACGTATGCATTCAGGTCTTGTCTGATCTTACCAAAATAGGAGTGATAGGTGAGATAACAATAAGGGGAAGAATAATAAGAAGCATTTCGAGCCGTATCAAACAGCGTAGAACGATGCTAATTTCAATTACATAGTTTAGTTGAATGTGTCAAAAGGATAGCAAAAAAAATGCAAGTTTAAAATTGAAAACTTCGGAAAGTGTCCATTCACAACCCATCACCTTTTTTTTAAGTCGAACGGTTCTCGAGTGCTAGGCACGGTTTTCACGGACGGACGGTATTCCCCCCCCCTCTCTTTTTTTTTTTTTTACTTTAAAATAAGAAATTCCGTTCAGAACTTAACAAACCTATTTTCTCAGATAGAAACATCTTCATTCTAGAATCTGATCAGTGTTTTTTTAATTGAAAAAGACTGCAAAGGTATATCCTCGGCGAGATCTTTCGAACAAAAAGAAGTTTTTTCATATCTGACTGTTCATTGAGACGTTATTAGGGGGACTTGTTCTTTGAACTGTTCAGAATAGAACGAAAAACTTCCAATCTCCAAGTCAAATACTAGATTGAGGTGTCCTTGCAGAGATGTTTCAAAGGAAAATAAGTTTGTTCGAATTGACTGTTCATTTCAAAGTTTAGGAGAAAACGGGTTTTTGAACTGAAGAAAATAAAGAAAATAAATACCTTTGTGCGAAAGATGTAGAGTTTAAATCCAACGTTAAAAATGCACAAATATACAGGTATACTGCAGACAACAATTTCGGCTCTAAGCATTGTCTTGTTTGTTTTGTTAATATCCAGTTTTTGCTAAATTTATATTATCTTTTGTTCGAATGTGTTGCTTTTATCGGATGATTCTTCATCCTAAAGCTCACACTTCTTGTATTGAAAAAGGGGCTCCTTGTAGCCCCGAAACACGTGTCTGCAGTATACCTGTATATTTGTGCATTTTTAACTTTGGATTTAAACTCTACAGGTTTTTGAACTGTTCCAAATTGAACTGATTGTTTAAATCTAAAAGTTAAATATGGAAATAAGGCGTCCTTGCCGAGATTTTTTTGGACAAAAAAAAATCTTACATAAATTAAGATTTCAATTTAAGAGTTGAACAGTACCATTGCTGCTGTCTCTCGCTGGTGGACTAATTTTGCTTTAGTTACCAGTTTTTTTAGATTCTGGAAGAGGATTTCTGACTCCAACTCGCTTTCTGTCTATAGTCTAGACTGATAAGTCCTAATACGAACGAAACTCTTGTCTCTGGATGGCATGGCCGAGCTGGCTGTATATTGCATTTCTTCTTCAGCCCTAGTTTGGGGGTGGTTACTCACTAATTTATTGTAGTTTTTGATTTGTGTTAGTTTTTAATCACACATTTTTTCCTCTAACTCAGCCTCGTTAACTAACTTCGAAGCTATCTAGTTCACAGCAGCTTTTTTAACCAAAACTCAACAGAAAATTATGGCTATTGACGGAAATCATTAAAAATAATAGATAAACATAGAAACCAAGAATTACACTGGAACGCCCAAAAACGGTTGTAATATTCATCAAATCATCACTCCCCTTTTTCGGTTTATGCAGATGAGAAAATATCAAACACCAATGCTAAAACCGCATAAATTACTTCAAAAAACGTAACTGATGGATATTTTTCAAAGCGTTCTATGCCAGCTTCGTCATTAACAAATAATGCACCGCAAACCGCACACGTTCTTTCAAAGCCCGAGAATCTGTTTCTAAACGAGAATTTGCTCCAAACTAAGTGATTTCGAACTTCACTTGGGAGCGCGATAAGACATTTGGCAGCGCTCCAGAGCTTTCTAACTTTCCTAATGAGCTCACACTACTCACTGAATACTTCATTCTAAAGACAGTTAAATACACCCAAATGTGACCTAACTATTAAGAAAGTAATTTCCGAACCGCTGTTTGCGTTTACGATAGGCTTTATTGTCTAGCTACTGCTAGGCAATGTCACTAATATGCATATTAGATCTGTAATAACGTTTTGAAAGATATCTGCTTTTTTTTTTTTTTTTTTACTAGAAAGCAGTGGCTTGCATAGTTCTCCCACAGCACCAGCTGCAAGGGTTAAAAGGGGTTGAATAAAGATTCTGATTGAAAATGAGTCACAAGTTCTAAAGCTTTCAAAGCAGATGCATTATTCGGACAATATTAACTTTCCTGTTATGAATCAAAATAATGTTTTCCCTGAAACTATGCCTCCTAATATAAATAAGTAATGACACGTTGAGAGCGTAACTTTTCTCGCTCGAGAATATTTTTTATATCAGCCATCACGTATCTTATTTCAGTTCCTAATTAGATTAGGAACTAGAATTATCAGTAAGAAAATGACACATTATAACGTTACAAGTAGACTACAAGGAGCACAGCAATTTAATTTCTTTTCAGAGATTTATTGGAACAGAAACATGAAATACACATAAATTTGGGAGCTGTTCAACTTATTTTGCAATTTTTATTACAACATTATCTTCTCCCATTTCATTTCGACACAAAAGCAAACTTTAACTAATACAGGGGTGCCCATCCCCCTAAGTTCAGTAGCGCAACCCCCCCCCCCCAAAAAAAAAAAAAAAAAACTTTTCACAACCCTCTTGTGCTTCTTTATTTTTAATTTTACCCCTCTTTTTATTTCATTATTTTTTTGAATTTTTTATTTATTTATTTTAATTATAACTACTACTTTTTTAAATACCATTCATTTTTAAAAAAGTACTAATTATGCGCACAATAGAATCGTTTTATCCCTACCAAACGCTCCAAGCACACACACAGAATAAATAAACGAAAATAATAAAGAAATAAAAGAATAATTAAAATCAAAAAAATAAATTAATGGATAATTTAAATTTAAAAAAAACTCAGTACATAATTTAAATTGAAAAAATAATTAATTAATAAAACTTTAAATAAATAATTAAATTAGTTTTAAAAAATCCCCCCCAAAAATTTTGATGGCTCAACTTGCGCTTTAATCCCCCCCCCCCCCCCCCGTGGGCACCCCTGAACTAACATGTGTGTGCATTTTATTTCATAATTTTTATTACAGTATTCTTCCCTCCCATTCAATTTCTGTATAAATCCAAGCGTCTACCAACACGTTTATTCCAGTATATTTTTTTCATATTCAGTTTTCGGACAGGATAAATGTTTGTATATTTTCTTTTGAAATTTTAACTAAGAAATTGTTTTCCAGCATTCTGTCTCGAACGTTTACTACCTAAAACTATTTCCTGCGAATTTCGTGAAGATTTGTTGAAACAATGACTTTTTTTTTAACGAAAGGAACACCATTTTATCAAACAATTCTCAAAGATTTCCAGAAAATAGAATTTTCTACCCTATTGACTTTTAATGCAGTTTTAAATTACTGAGAAATGCAGTTAACCGATGACAAAATAGAAATGAGTCGACGAAAAAAGCGAAAATATTTCCTCTTCATAATTGCGTCGGGAAATATTTGAACATCAAGGATTTATTAAGCTCAAAATTCATCCATCACTGTCCAAATTTTTAAGTTTGGGTTATCATGATTTTACGACAAAAAGAAGTAAAACAAACAGGATTATCAGAAGCGAATTTTTTAGGATTCTACATTAGAAAGCAGATAAGTTCAATTGATTTATTACACGAGTATTAAAAAATCAATAACGGATATGAAACATAAAAAATATATAATATAACAAAAATCAAAAAGCCGAACCTTGTCTAATTACCCTCGCATGTAGAAAACACTTTTTGAAGCTCTATTATTAAGTAGCTATAAAGTAGGAGAATGTGGGGCAAAGTGAAATGGTGAAATAGTTTTAGTTTGAAGAGTCACCTATCTAGCAATATTTTAATAAAGTTGCTAGACATACAATTAATTCCTGTAAACAAATAGAGAGATCTAAAGATCAACGAAAAAAATTTTCAAGTCATTTTCAAAATTTGACACTTATTGTAAGATTCGAAGTTTTTCAAAAAAAAAAAAAAAATGTTATGATAAAATTACAAAAATTTGTAATTGGTATTTCAAGTATTAGTTGAGATCTACTGGTGTCCAGTACAATACCTATTTAGTTTATATTTAGCAAATTTTAAATGTTCAATGTAATTTGTCAAGTGCACGCGGGGCAAAGTGGATGGGGCAAAGTGAAATACTTCATTTCGTTTACTTATGCATTAAGTTTTAAAATCACGTACGTATTTCTTAACTTATTAAGTAAGTTGCATTCTTTCACTTATTAATTTACTTATTTATTCTTTCGTTTACTGATTTTCTTATTCGTTCTCCATTTCATTCACTCGTTACTTTCTCTCATACATTAATGAGTTCATTTATTTGTTTATTCGTTTATTTTTCATTAATAAGTCATTTATTCGTTTATTCATACATCCATTTGATGAAAATTACTGTCAATCATAAAATTGAAAATTTTTCGTTGGAAAAATATTGGATTTTTCCTTTTGCCCCACATCCCCAAACTTATAAACATTTAAAGATTCCGAATAACTTTTTAAAACAATAGAAAATCAAAATATTTATTGAAAAGAAGATAGGAAAGTGCATAGCTCAAGTTGTCGATGCTTAGGTTGCTCGCTACAAAAAAAAAATTCTATTTTTTTAACTCTAATTTTTAACTCTAAATCAATTCCGTCATTGGTCCTTCAAACTGCGATCTGGCGGGTACAAGTTAAAATAGAATTACGTTGTTGCTTCTCTGAACGTTTTAATACTGAATGACGCCATTAAGCACTTGAACTCAATTACTCAAAAATTTAGTTACGTCTTTGTTTTTCCGGGACAGCGATATGAACAAACTGTTGATTCTTGCTTATACGCAATTAAATGGAGAATCGATCAAAAAAAAGTATAATTAATTGAAAGAAATTGCTAAAATTGACCAAAAAACTCAAAAGTATACATGATTTGCGTGCATGATTTTCTCGAGAATTATTTTAATCAATGTTGTGTCGGGAACTCATTGGATACAAGTCAACAATTTCATTTGTATCTTCTGCATGAGGTGGGTTGGAAAGATTCATCTTGAATTTTGAAAAAAAAAAAAACTTGCTGCAATTTCTTTCTCTATAATTTCCCTATAAACCAATATTATGTTTTATTTGAAAAGTAAAAGTTATCAAGTTTTTGTAGAAAAAAAGGCATACTTGATGTGTGTTAAAGATCTTTAAAAAGATTTCTGAAATTTTGCGAAAAAGAAAAAAAAAACCTTCCCTTATAACCAAAAAAATATGAAAATTTCCAGAGCTTAAATGAATCGTTTATTTCAGAAACCACCTAAGCGACAAACGTTAAAAGTTCGAAAAAGTATTTTCACCGTTATTTATGAAAAAATCGATTGGGATTTCAATATTTTAAACTGAAAGATATTCATATTTAGATATATTTCTTTCAGAAAATATTGTTGTAATCACTATAAATTAGTTTAGCGCAAAGAAATAAACGTTTTCTTAAAATAAGAAATTTTGTCGCTTATATGGTTTCTGAAATAAACGATTCAAATATGGCCACTTTTTACTTACATAAGTTATATTGATGCTTGCGAATTCACTGTGTTTATTTCCTTTATGGGGGACAATAACCCTCCTTCGGGGACTTATGCCTTTTTATAACAATGGCTTGAGCCATCAAAATACTCTTTTCCATACGTAATTGCCTCAGTGTGAATTGTTTTTAATAAACATACTGAAAATATAAATTGCTTTATCTGAAGCAAAAGCATGTTTTGTTGAAACCATTCTACTCACATTCATCATAAGAAAACTATAAATATGACTCCCATTACGAAACAACTCCACAAAATTGATGAATTGCCTTCTGAAACATTCAGCTACTGCATCATGAAACTCCAGATTTGTGCAGATCGAAACTTTGAAAAATCAAGCATCAAGATTAACGTCGTTTCTTGAGTAAGTTTGAATAATACATTGGACTATCTCTTCGGTAGCTCTGCTGTCAGGAAGATTGCCCAGTAGTTGATGTTACACTCTGGAAGAGAGGAATCATTTTTTTTCTGAGGAAAATATTTTGTGCTTTTATCTATTGCTTTGTAGACATTTAGTCATTGAAATCAGGGTCGTAACCAGAATTTGGTTTCTGGGAGGGTTTTATCAAACCTATTTCTCGTGAAATCTATAAAGTCAATAAAATGTTCTGTATTCTGTTGATTTTTGTTACAATGGATGTTAAAAGCAGATCAACATGAAAAATGTAAAAACAAAAAAGACTCATCTTTTCAATGAAGGAAAAAAAATGGATATATGAGTTTACTCAGATACGCACATTCGAAGGAGTACTTTTGAAAATTCTGTCTTACGGACATTTTTATGATGTGTAGAGTTTAGTACTTACAAATTTGAAGAATTTTTGTGTTTTTTCTTTTTATAGTGGTAATAAAAATTCGAAGGGAAAAGTGCATTGTTTAGAAATTATGTCTGCAATAACTACAGTAACAATAAATACTGCAGAAAAAACACTTAATTTGTACTTCAATAATTCAATAATGATAATTTCATTTTTCAAATGCAGTTTCAAAGTAAATAAGAAAAGCAAAATAAAATAGCAATAATAATTTTTTTAGTGAGAAACTACGGAAAAGCATTTTTGTAAGAGTTTTGAGAATTTTCGGAGGAGGTTTGAACCCTAAAAACCCACCCCTTAAATACGACCCTGATTGAAATACACTATTTTTATCTTTATAAAGGAATTATTGTAATGTAAAATTAATTAATTGTGCTAATAATTCCAATGTAAAATTAATTAATTGTGCTAATAATTCCAAAGAACAATTTAGATCCACTCATGGGTTAGTTTTTGAAGGATTATCCTTTTGTTAAATTTCAAATTGAACGGAACATCACGCTTTTTTTTTTTTTTTTTGATATTGCAGTCAAACTCGGTTGTTACTATCCCTGATAAAACAAGAACCCGAATTTAACGAGGGCATCAAAAATACTTTATTTTAGTACTAAGTTAAGTATATGAAAGCATAACTTTCTTTTAAGGGCGATTCTCTGTAAACTCGTCATTTTTCACACGAAATCTGTCCGGGCACGGTTTTTTGAAATGTTCGTATATTTATAATACTATTGCTCAGAAAATGAATCTATTACTTTGGTTTGAAAGAGGGCCAATTGAAGTTTGTGTTTTTCTGATAAATCATGATAGGGGGTAAGTCCCCCGCCTGGTATAACTAGGCAGGGGACTGCCAGGTGACTCTGTTTTTGCTCTTTGTTGGGTAATATCTGCAAAACTATTGAAACATAATTAGTTACGAGACTACCTATAAATTTAGGCATAAATCGTGGACGTAATAACTGATATGTTTTATAATTAAATTAATTAACATTAATAAAATCACGTCCCAGAGGACTGTTTTCGCAACGACCCTGATGCATACTTTCATCACAAATGTGGCTCTCAACCTAAGCAAAGTAGCGTTTTAACACCGTTCTCGGCGATTTCGGCAAATTCACACTGATTACTTTAAACTTTATGCCAAAAAGAATTTGCAGAAGTTATAGATTTTTCGTATTACAGCTTTGAATTTGTTGCAGGGGACTGTTTGAAAAAACTCCGGACAGAATTTACATGACAATTTTATGTTTTAGAAATACGTAATTATACCTTATTTCATAAGAAAAATATAGCTTCATTATTCTATTTTTAGATATTAATTGCCAAATTTATGTAGTGTTAATAGGTTTTTTGAAATACTATCTTTAACAGTTAGACTGGGATTGGGACAGCCAGGGGACTGTATTTTTGGCGCTTAGATAATTTCTAGAAAAAAAAATTAAATTGTTATCACTCCAAATACAATTGATCCACAAAGTATTAATGCTTTACTTGTATTAAGAGCGATAATTACTTTATTACACTTTATTATTTTTAAAATACTCAGTCCGGACAGCCAATTACCAGTTTACAGAGAATCGCCCTTAAGGGTGATTTTCTGTAAACTCGTGATTTTCCGTACAGAATCTGTCCGGGCAGGGTTTTTTTTTTTTTTTTTGAAATGTTCTTATAATTATAATAATATTGCTATAGGAAATGAATCCATTAATTTCAATCATGACAGGACACAAATCCCCTGCTTAGTATTACTAGGCAGGGGACTGTTTATTTTTATTTAGTGGTGGAGTATTTGTAAAATTATTGGAACATAATCAGTTACGAAACTACCTATAAATTCAGACACTAATCATAAAAATAGCGAATAACATGTTTCATAATACAACTAATTAACATTAGTAAAATCACTTACCAGTGGACAGTTTTCGCAACGACCAAGATGCATACTTTCATCACAAATGTGGCTCTAAAACGAAACACAGTGGCGTTTCAACACCATTCTCAGAAATTTCGGCAACTTCACTGATTGTATAACTTCCTGCCAAAAAACATTTGCAAGCGCAGCAGACTTTTTCTATTGCAGCTTTGAATTTTTGGAGGGAGACGGTTTGAAAAAACTTTGGATAGCACTTACATGACAATATTAAGCTTTAGAAATACGTAACTAGAGTTTATTTCGTAAAAAAATATGGTTGCATTATTCTATTTTTAGATATTAATTGCCAAATTTATGTAGTGCTAAAAGGTTTTTTGCAATATTACCTTTAAGTGTTAGACTAGAGTATAGGGTTGGAACAGAAAGGGGACTGTGTTTTTAGGACTTTGATATTTTCTAGAAAAAATAAATAAATTGTTATCTCTCCACATACAATTGAAGTGCTTGGGAGATGAAGGAGTATGTGATAAAACAGAAATTGCGAGTAATTAAAGTTCGAAGTTTTATTGTTGCACCTTTTTTTGTTTTTGCTATTAGTGTGCGTATGAAATTGATCTATTGTCATCCAACTTTATGATGTACCAAGTTTTATTTGCTTACCTGTATCCATTGCTTATCATTGTCGAGAATGTTCATTTTATTAAATGTAACAGCCACTTCATTCTCCAAGCCCTTCAATTGTGCTGCAAAGTTTACGTACTTTATTTGAATTAAGAGAGATAATTACTTTATTATATTTTATTATTTTTTAAATGCTTGGTCCGGACAGATAATTACCAGTTTACAGAGAAACGACCACATTGTTAGTATTCTCTAATGTTTATCTGTACTAGTTTATCTGCATGTGTTTAGATGTAGTAGGCGGAATCATCATCAGGGCCTCACTGAACTGAAAAATCACGAATTACGCGGGATCTTTTGGAACAACAAATTGAGTGGTAAAATGTACAACTCAACCATGTTTAGTTAAATTTTATTTTCCAAAAAAAAACAGCATCGCAGGTGCTGTAATAAATTGCTGTATCGGAAAAGGAAGACGCTTTGAATAAAATAAAAACATTTCTGAGCGTAGGTAAAACATCAAAATTTATTTCAAAAGGCTTTTTAAAAAGAGCATTAAAATACATTGCATCAAAATTATAAACAAATAATGCGTTTCTACTAGCTATGTTATAAAATTTCACTGCATAAAACTTTATGTCGTGTCGAAAATCTCTGCTTAAAATGATACATTTCAAATTATCAATCTTACACAAAATACATAAATACATTTTTCTACTTAATTGTACGATTTGAGACAAATTGACAGCGAAACGTATATACGGCTTTGTTATTTAAAATCTAATTATATTTTCCATCTTTACCTTCAGAAATACAATACGTAATTGCAAGTTGCTGTTTTTCTAAAATAGTAGTTTGAGTAAAAGGAATCAAGGCGCACTTTTGCAAAGCCTATATATTCTCCAAGAAATATCCTTTTGATTTTTCAAGTAAATGGGATTAATCTCTACGTTACTGAAGCTCCATTTATTTCAAAAATAAAGCTTATATTTTCAATCTTTCAAGATTAGATTGGATTTTGAAACATCTTGCTAAAATTCCTAGCTCAAAGCAGATGCTCAGAAATTTTAATCTAACATTTTCTTCGTTGCAGTCATCGATATTCCTAGGTAAATATGAGTTTTCGTTTCCTGGTTCGAAGTAGATTTGCTTCCAAGCTGATCATCTTTTATCAAATATATTTTTGGGAAATTTTTCGTCATGACAAAATGTTACATATCCTTTCTTCTTGGCAAAATGATTGTAACCAGAAATGGAAAAGGATGTTTTTAGTTATCTTTTATTTGATAGAACGTATAACCAATACTTTTCTATTTTTATTTTTAGTGCAGTTTTATCTAAAAAGACACTCTTTAACTTGGTAACACCACAAACAGATTTTTCTTCATTTACCACTACTATTTTCATACTCCCCAAGGAAAAACAAATAACTTTTCTATGCTATTTAATGATAAGGAAGAAATCTAAAAGCAAAAAGAAACTTAATTTTCGTGAAACTACTGTTTAAACGAATTTTTTAAAGGCTCTCTGAAATATTAACACTTAAGTGGAAAAATATCTTCTGATTTGATTTTTGTATTTGTATCCAGACTCGTAGACTTTCGGTATTTTTTCTTTATAATTACTATTGTTTGTTTAATGCATTTATGTTTTATTTATAGTGGCAGATTACGAGAATATAGTACAGTATCAGGATTCAATAACGTATGAGGAAAAGAATTAAACAAGAACAACAAATAAAAATGAAAGGCAACAGAACTACAAGATTACCTACCTGGATTCTAGAAATCGCTAATCTTGCGCTTGCCAGAATTGAACTTCTGTAAATATCTCCAGTAGCTAAAATGAGGAGAAGGTCACTTTGCTTGAAATCTTGCACAGTTTGTCTGAAATGCAACTCCCTTTATCGGAGGTAGCTCATTTTACAGAAAATGTAAATTACGTACAGCTTCAAAAGTAGATCAGTTGTAACCAACACTTCGGTCAGAAGCGTTACCAAAGTTTATAACAAGACGTGAGGGAATGGATGTACATTGCCATGAAGGGTGCATGCGTAGATTTTCCAGTGCTTGCAACGGAACGCCAGTGAAGAATCATTCAGACCTGAATTGAAACCAATTTTATGTGATAGGGGAATTTACATTCCCCAATGCGGAACGGCGTTCCGGCACCAACTCTCTGTTAATTGTTAATATTCTTGTTTATCACAAAACAGGGCTTAAAGGTTTTCCATCGGGAACAACTTCCAGTCGTAACAGAGAAATTTTGAGCTCTAAGTAGAAATCAACAGATTGCAATTGGTCAATAACGCTCACAATTATTAAAATAACTGACAAAATGTTTATTTGTTTATTGTTTACTAGTGTTATTAATCTATATACCGTAAATCAGGGTTACTTGGACCCTAGGGGGTTACTTGAGCCCACTACAATAAAATGATAAAATCTAGGTTTGGTACCTACTAGTTGAAGACTTGCACATAGTTCCTCGTTTCTCCACTAGGTAGAAGCCCTCTGCAGTCTCTAATGCTAGTACCAAACCCAGATTTTATCATTTTACTGTGGGCTCAAGTAGCCCTCTTGTGGGTCCAAGTAACCCTGATTTACGGTACATAAAAGACTACTTTTGTATGCGTATGTCCGGGGTAAACTTCAAAACTACTGAACCGATTTTAACCATTTTTTCACCGTAGATAGCTGCAGTAACAGGGAGCAGGATAAGCTATAATCTATATACATAAAAGACTACTTTTGTATGCGTATGTCCGGGGTAAACTTCAAAACTACTAGACCGATTTTAACAATTTTTTCACCGTAGATAGCTGCAGTAACAGGGAGCAGGATAAGCTATAATTTATTTCTAAAAAGCTTAGTTTAAAAAAGTTATTATGGAAAATAGTAAATTTCATATAGTTTCCCCATTAAATGATTAAATTTTCAGACCATTGTTGCAAAAATTTGGTTGCCTGGCAACAACAATATTAATATAATAGTGATCATAATGAAAATGGGAACCAAGGCTTCTCTGGAGTAAGTATGAAATTTATTGCTTTCTTAGGATTTTTAGATTCATCTGTGCCAATAATCGCTAACGAGACTAAATAAAAAGATAATTGATTTTGGCGACAGTTAGAGAACAGAAAATGTTTATAGTCAAAAAATTTCTAAGTTAGGTACATAAGATGTTTTCACCAATGTAGTCACAAGGATATAAACTAATGATGGGACTTATTTTACGTGTAATGTTTGGAAATACTTGACTCCAGTGCGATTGATTTTACAGAGTGCGACAAAGAAACTTGCTGATTTTAATTGGATGCTAATTAGCAAGGAGTGGGCAGAGTCTCATTTAAAAGAGAGGCTCCTGAAGTTTTGTTATCTCATAGTTTAGTTGTCGCCATGCGTTGGACAAAGGAGCAACGAGCGTTCGCCGCCGAATATTACTTTTCAAATAATCTTTCGGTGGTCGCCACTAAACGTGCCTTCCGAACTCGGTTCAAAATTCAGCCCGTTGTTTCCATTCCTGGCTGGGAATCGACTGTTTTGTAGGTGAAAAGATTCAGGTAAAGTGAGAGTGTGGCAAACAGAGGCCCAGGAGGTCAACGGATTTCCAGAGCCCTAGAAAACGTCGAAAAAGTGAGGGAGTAGATTTGCGCTCTCCCAGTCGTTCGGCGCGTAAACACGCTGCTGCTTTGGGGATTTTTGATTGGACACTGAGACGAATTCTTCACAACGAACTCCAGTTTCATCCCTACAAACTTGCTGTGGTTCACCAGTTGAGTGATAACGTCTCCTTGAAAGGTGACGTACCGTGGCCGGCCCGCTCTTCCGATTTGACACTCTGTGACTATTTTTATGGGGGTTTCTCAAATCTATCGTTTACAACGACAAGCCCCGAACCCTGCAACGCCTGGAGAACAGCATCCGGCTTGCTATCACCAACATCCCATCAGTCGATATGCTCGAAAGAGTGCAACAAATCTAGGGTACATGAGTGCATCATTAACAGGGGCCGTCATTCTTACCGATGTAGTTTTTAAATCTAACTAATATAAAAATTCAGAATGGGTACCATAAAGTAGTAAACTGATACATGATGTACTTTTCCCTTAGTTGACTTTTCAAGTCTGCAAGTTTCTCCGCCGCACCCTGTACCAAGCTTATAACATTTCCGATTCACCAAACATTATTTCTAGCTTGCATTTGTATTTAAGGTGTGTAATATAGTTTTTTAGTTTGTCCAGTCAGAAAAAATTGCCATTGCTTACAGAAGTAGCCATTGTGTTTATAGATATGCACTTTAATGTTGAAAAAATCATGAACGAGTGTCACTAAAACACCATACCTGGCCGAAACCCGTGAAGGGCCGGGTACCCGGCTAGTAATAAAAATATCCTAGGTTGCTTGCTAATCAGGGATGCGCCGATACGCATATTAGCCGATTACTGATTACCACTCAATCGGCTGTTGATAATCGGCCAATTAATGTGATCCTGATCATTTTAAACCAACTATTTCAACAATTATTTTGCTTTGTTTTTCAAAATCATGTTTCAAATTTCATTCAATTTTTTTGAGAAAATTTTATTTATTTTTTTTTACGGGGATGATTTACTGTATGATGGATAAAGCACCCATTTTAACTTGGCTGGATATAGCACCTTTGCAACATGTTTCCTGCCAAAGCCAGCGCGACTCAGTTTAATAGTGAACCGTTCTTACCTGATATGGGGTGCTTACGCAGAAAAAGTTGGACGTTTGTAAAACAACGTAAGTCTAGCTATAATGAGCTTTTTACTATAACAGACTATGATGCTTTTTTCAAATGAATTGCTGATAAAGCTGCAGGAAAAAAACAGACATGAAAATTCAGTTGTCTCGGTATTCAGCAAAAGCTTTTTCTTTGAGATTGTTATCAGGAACCGCTTAATCCAAGACCTTTATTCTGTGCGAATATTATAAGGTGAAGGTAAGACGTTGAGGAAAGTATATTGACACATAAATCATGTTGCAACATTGAAAGTACGCACAGAAAAACTTAAGCTACGAAATTAACCCGTAACAGGGGAGGTGAAAAAGTAGGACGTAACAGGGGACGTGCGGTCTCAGAGACCGCGCTACTTTCAGATTTTTTAAAAATCGTGTAATAAAGATACGATCATTCAACGTCTCAGAGATATTCTTTGAACTTTTATTTGCACGGAAAAAAATATTTTGTTGAGTTTAAATAGAAACATACCTTTTCGGAGAAAATTTCGCGAGGGCTCTAAGATTTTTCGAGAAAAAGCATATGTTGCTGTAAACATTTTACTACGGATAATAAAAACCATCATGTTATTCATTAATGATTTTATTTGAGTTATTTAATACTTACAGAGCATTTTAATACCAGAAAATTGAATATAACATATTACTGAAATTTTTTGACAACACCTTAACTATTAGCATATCGCGTCGTATTTTCGGTAATAATTGAGTCCTCATCATCCCTAAAACACTCATGACGAAGTTTTTGCAAACATTCTAAACAATTCTCAACTTTATCTAGAGTATTTTGCATCTCTCGCGCATAACGCGAATCAGATTAATAAACGCATCTCCGCAAACCTAACGTTAGAACTACGCGTCATTACTGCCGAAAATTGTAACGCTGAAGGGGAGGTGCGGTCTCACAGACCGCTACTGAAGAAAACTATTAAATTTCTACCAAATCCACATGCCAAAGGATGTTGATGAGACAGGGTGATGTTCAGGGCCTCAAAACAAAAAGCTACTGGGGTCATTCCATGTGAAATCAACAAGCCTCAAAACTTGACCATCACCAATTTCAAAAAAAATTATAGGGTTGATTACCTCTATAAAGTGATACAAAAAACTGATTTTTAAAATTTTTTTCAGCTGTTAGTTTTTTGTGTGAGACCGCTTAAAAAACGCAAAAAATGGAAAAAAGTGAAATTTTGAACATACAAAGATTCAATTTTCTCAGCTTCTATTGCAGCTAGAGTCTTTTGTTATATGTCATTGTAAAGCTCTTTAAACAAACTTTCAAATGATGTATAATTTGACAAGAATGTGTGATGTTAATATTATCGTGATGTTAATATTTCAAGGTCACCAAAAGCATTATTTGACCTTGAATATTTCAAAAAGTGCATTTTTTAAAAATCTGAAAAAAAAAATATTATATATTACTTCCTAATGTAGTGTATATGTGGTAAAATTTGCAAAATGGGACAGCAATGGTATCTGGATGAAAAATGGAATCAACTTTTTACACTCTTACCACTTTATTGCAATGCCTATGGCTCCTGAGGATATATAATACAGAAATATTGCAAACTGCGAAATGTTATTTACAAGTGACGGTTGGCTTATTCCACGTCTTGTTTTGAGAGGTTATAAATAATTCCTTTTCCGTTTCTATTAGGGTCTACTTTCGAAATAATAGCACTTATGGGCACATTGACAACATTTTCAAAGTCTGGATAGTAGATAGAATTTGAGGGTCCATGAAGCTACAACAGCTTGATTTTCTTCTTCTGTGTCTAAGACGCACCTTAGGCACCAATATCCATTATACCTGCAGATCAAGAATCCAACCATTTCTGGGCTATCAAGATCGCCTTTAACAGTTGTAGCACGTTCGATCCTTATAGTGTTGAAATTGAATATGCATTCACTTGCATCTGATTCCTGTTTAATGGCATTACACAATGAAGACTCTGAGTGCCTGGTGTTGTTCTTGCCATCATTTTTCTGGATTTCAAAGCCTCTGCTTCCTGTTTATAATGTTCAATTGTGCAATATTGAAAATGAATTGATTTGATATGGAAGAAATGGTTGGATTCTTGATCTGTAAGCATAATGGATATTGGTGGCTAAGGTGCGTCTTAGACAAAGATGAAGAAAATCAAGCTGTTGCAACCTCATGGACCCTCAAATTCTATCTACTATCCAGACTTTGAAAATGTTGTCAATGTGCCCATAAGTGCTATTATTTCGAAAGTAGACCCTAGTAGAAACGGAAAAGGAATGATTTATAACCTCTCAAAACAAGACGTGGAATAAGCCAACCGTCACTTGTAAATAACATTTCGCAGTTTGCAATATTTCTGTATTGTATATTAGGGTGGGCCGAAAAAACACTTTTTTTTATTTCGAATTTGTAATAGTGCGGAAAAGTTGCGAATTATGAAGACAAAAAAAAGGAAAAAAAAATTATCGAAATCGGTTGATATCTTCCGATCGCGCATAAGGCCTAAAATTTGACAAAAAATGAAAAAACTTGATTTTCGCGATTTTTTTTTTAAATTTTTGAATTGGATGTTTTCGAAATGTAATAGTGCGGAAAAGTAGCTAATTGTGAAGACAAAAAGAAGGAAAAAAAATTATCGAAATCCATTGATATCTTCCGATCGCGCATAAGGCCTAAAATTTGACAAAATATGAAAAAAAACTTCATTTTTGCGATTTTTTTGAAAAAATTTTGAATGAAATGTTTTCATAATTTTTTCGCGCGGAAAAGTTTATAATTATGAAGACAAAAAGAGGGATAAAAAGGAGGAAAAAAAATTATCGAAATCGATTAATATCTTCCGGTCGTGCCTAGGGCATAAACTTAGACAAAATATGAAAAAACATCATTTTTGCGATTTTTTATTTAATTTTTTGAATTAGATGTTTTCGTAATGCAATAGTTTGTAACGTTTACTAATATAGCCTTAAAACATTGTGCTTTGATTTTGTTTTGGTCAGTTAATATCTTCCGATTGCACATTAACCCCAAAATTACCCAAAATAATAATTTTAAAAAAGTTACATTTTTACGCGTTTTTGGTTTTTGATGAATAATTTTTTGTGAAACAACCGTAGTATTTTTTGAGACAGACTGACAATAAGATAGAAAAACAAACTACCACAGGTTCAGTCGATATTATTCAGTTACGAAAAGCCTTAGAAACTCTCATGCGTAGACGTCGGGCAGCAATCCAGGCAACGTCGCTCGCCCGGCAACGGCTCTCTTCCACTCCATCGCCGCCTTCCAAGGACCACGTCAGTTGTCTGCCTGTATTGGTTTTTCAGTCTGCGTTTCTATGTAGTAATCGCAGAGTACTATTAGTATTTAGTTCAATCTAGCTGTTTTGATTTTGAAAAACTTGTAGTCTTCTGTTATGATGTAGTTTTCTGCTCTATGTGAACTCGGTGATTTAACGAAAAAGATATGCAATTGCCGAGCCAAATAACAAGACAAATACTCTAATAACACGACAAATATTTGGCTGCCCCACTTTTGGTACTCCAAAAGAACTGTCACCAAACAAGCCGTCCACTGGCAAGGACATCATTGGGTGCTGTTCTCAAGGAAGGTTCAATTTGGCACTAGATATTAATAATGGTGTCTTCGCCAGTAGGCAGTTAGTTTGATGGCAGTTCTTTAGAGTGCCAAAAGTGGGGCAGCCAAATATTTGTTTTGTTATTAGAGTATTTGTATTTTTATTACATAAATTTTTGTAAAATCACTGAGTCCACATGCAGCAGGAAACTACATCATTACAGAAGACTACAAGATTTTCAAAATCAAAACAGCTAGATTGAACTAAATACTAATAGTACACTGCGATTACTACATAGAAACGCAGACTGAAAAAACAATATAGGCAGACAGCTGACATGGTCCTAGGAAGGCGGCGATGGAGTGGAAGAGAGCCGTTGCCAGGCGAGCGACGTTGCCTGGATTGCTGCCCGACGTCTACGCATGAGAGTTTCTAAGGCTTTTCGCAACTGGATAACATCGACTGAACCTGTGGTAGTTTATTTTTCTATCTTATTGTCAGTCTGTCTCAAAAAATACTACGGTTGTTTCACAAAAAATTATTCATCAAAAACCAAAAACGCGTAAAAATGTACCTTTTTTAATATATTATTTGGGTAATTTTGGGGTTAATGCGCAACCGGAAGATATTAACTGACCAAAACAAAATCAAAGCACAATGTTTTAAGGCTTTATTAGTAAACGTTACAAACTATTGCATTACGAAAACATCTAATTCAAAAAATTAAATAAAAAATCGCAAAAATGATGTTTTTTCATATTTTGTCTAAGTTTAGGCCCTAGGCACGACCGGAAGATATTAATCGATTTCGATAATTTTTTTCCTCCTTTTTATCCCTCTTTTTGTCTTCATAATTATAAACTTTTCCGCGCGAAAAAATTATGAAAACATTTCATTCAAAATTTTTTCAAAAAAATCGCAAAAATGAAGTTTTTTTCATATTTTGTCAAATTTTAGGCCTTATGCGCGATCGGAAGATATCAATGGATTTCGATATTTTTTTTTTTTCCTTCTTTTTGTCTTCACAATGAGCTACTTTTCCGCACTATTACATTTCGAAAACATCCAATTCAAAAATTTAAAAAAAAATCGGGAAAATCAAGTTTTTTCATTTTTTGTCAAATTTTAGGCCTTATGCGCGATCGGAAGATATCAACCGATTTCGATAATTTTTTTTTTCCTTCTTTTTGTCTTCATAATTCGCAACTTTTCCGCGCTATTACAAATTCGAAATAAAAAAAAAAGTGTTTTTTCGGCCCACCCTAATATACATACATACATATATATATATATATATATATATATATATATATATATATATATATATATATATATATACACTGAAGTGACAAAAGTCATGGGATAGCAATATGCAAATTTTCAGATGGCAGTAGCATCGCATAGAACAGGTATAAATGCGCAGTGCTTTTACGGAGCTTTCATTTCTGTTCAAGTTATTCATGTGAAGAGGTTTTAACGTGATGATGACCGCACGACGTGAATTAACAGACTTTGAACGCGGAATGTTAGTTGGAGCTAGACGCATGGGTCATGCCATTTCGGAAATCGTTAGAGAATTCAACATTCCCAGATCCACTGTGTCAAGAGTGTGCCGAGAGTATGAAATTTCAGGCATAACATCCCACCATGGACAGCGCAGTGGTCGACCGCCTGCACTTAAAGATCGAGACCGGCGACGTCTGCAAAGAGTCGTAAATTCTAACAGACAAGCAACACTGCGTCAAATCACCGTAGAAATCAATGTGGGACGTACAATGGACGTGTCTGCTAGAACTGTGCGGAGAAATTTGGATTTCTTGGGCTATTCCAGCAGAAGACCGACTCGAGTGCCTTTACTGACAGAACGACATCGCTTGCAGCGACTCTCGTGGGCACGTGAGCATATCGGTTGGTCCCTAGATGAATGGAAAACCGTGGCCTGGTCCGATGAGTCACGAGTATTTCGAGCTGTAATGAGCCGAGTGTAGGGTTGCAGTGTGGT
>JAXGGA010017036.1:0-25277 GCA_038373865.1 Uloborus plumipes | reverse complement strand
AGGTTTTAAAAGATTTAATTCAAGTCAGTCACTAGAAAGTTAAAAGCTTTTGAAGTGAAACTGAGAACTAGGAACAAGGTATTAAATCAGCCTATGCTTCCCATTAAAAGATATTATAGTCATTCAGGGTACATTTGATACAAAGTGTATAGAATTCAAAGATATGTGAAAACCGGCACATTGATTGGCTCGAATTTCTTCTCTAACATGTGATCTATCTTCAAGCTAAGATACATAGTTATATTTACAACAACAACTGCCTAAATGTTTTGAACCTGTGAAAAATATTCCTTAGAGCGTAGTATGAAAGAATTTGCCCGACATTTTAGCCCGAGATTGTTTTTTTTTTTTTTCATTTATCTCATATTTCTGATTTATTTTGAAGATTTAACATTTCCATGAAATGAGGATTAGTTTTACAAAATGGTGGATTTTGAGGGGGGGGGGGTCAAAGCTGGTTTTACAAAATTACAGAAACCGAAGGCAAATATTAACTCAGGATTATGTTAACGAAAAGAAATCAAGGTGGAAGAGCGGGACTTCAAGACGTTAAATTTCAATAATTTTGTGAAGGGTTCATTTTTACGATTGGGATTTCTATTAAAGTTAAGTTGCTGACTAAACCTGTGATATATAAAATTGTGCACTAACATTTTCTAAAACTTTTCTCGAACTAAATATAGACCCTTGAAGACAGAGCAAATGAAATGAAGCCATAGAATTGAAATTATTGTATATTATTTACATTAAATTAAAGCAGTTTTATTTTTTATACCAACAAATCAGGGAGAATACTTGACTCCCGAAAGACACAGAAAGAGACGCGATTCGATAAGGGATTCTGTAGTTACAGAAAAATCTTGTGCCAAGGAGCTAAGGATATTGTGATCGAAAGCAAATGTAAATGGAGAAAGAAGTCTGAAAACCATGGATACCTTGTGCAGCACAACAACTGTCCAAAAAATAAATCTTAATTTTAAGGGGAAAAAAAAGGGTACATTCCATTAAGCACTATAAAAATATTGCAAAATTCATAGGACATTAAAAAGAAGCTCACGCGATCATGCATACTATTTTTGTTTTACATACAAAAAAGGGGGGAGTATGCTCTCCCCCTCTATTATCACAATTAATTTAATACAATCTTTGCATAAGAAATTTCGAAAAGTGCGATGCTGCAGTCCAAAGGGGGGGGGGAGGCAGAAAAAAAGTTTGAACGAAAATCAACTGTAAAAAGAAACCCTGATTAGTATTATCAAATTGAAATATGAAGCATGACTCAATTTGCAATTAAATATTCTGTCATCGAAATAGTTTCAATATTTACCCTACTTAAGAAATTATGAAAAAAATAATTGCTGAACTATTTGCTTAATATTTTATCAAACTCCCAGGTCAACAACAAACCTTCCGAATGGGAAATACAAAAACATGGAAAGACAAGTCAAAAGCAATTGCTTCCGAGCAAGAAAAATGTTTATTAAAAAATATTTTATAACGGTGATTAATGTTCGTTTAATTTATGCTTACTCAAACACTTTCTACATATGACTTCTTAAACTGATCATAATTATTTAACCAATGTTCAATATTTAGCTCTTTATAACAAAATGTTCAGGGTTTTTTTTTTTTTCGCTTCTTTATGAATGTAAATTAACCCCGTTCTCAACCTTAAAAGTTAAAATAAACAACCTACATAAAGTAAATAATAAGTCGAGCTCTGCTTAGATGGCTACCACAATATAATCGTTACATTATCCTTGCTTTTCTAATAATGTCTTAACGCTTATCACCAGTAGGAAATTACTTCATTCTACAAGAAATTAATTTGAAGCACAATTCTTTATTTTACGCTACGCGGAAGTAGAAACAAGATACTCCTGTAAGAGTAACGCACGTTCTGGTAGTTGATCGTGAAAATTAAAACAAACATGCATAAATAAGGCTACTATTTTGTGCGATAAAATGGTAGTTTAAAGCATCGATAGGCTAGTATTTGCATTTAGAGGTAGAAAAACTGCAGTGCGTTTTACTATGATGTTGTCTATTTACTACTGTCACTTATTTTTTATTATATCATACAGGCCCCATGTGTGATCCCAGGATTATTAAATAAATGAGCAATCTGTGCCCTAAGTTATAAGCATTTAACCTTGATGTGTAAACTGTCGAGGACCAGGTAAAAGCTTTCAGCTCTAGTCCTGCAACCACGTTCGAAAGAAAATAAGCATTGATCTTTCTCTCTTTCTCTTTGACTGAGCCAATCCTCGTTTATGGTAAAAAACAGTTTCTCTGTTAAAGCAGGGGCGCCCCGATGAAGGGTTACAGGAGGTCATCGTGACCTCCGAATTTTATTAATTAATCGGAAAATTTCAGGAAAACATTGAGATTTTTTTTTCTTTTTTAAATTTTTGAAAAAATTATTTTCTAATGATGCCTACTGTTCCTTCTCATTAGATGCTTTCTGTGTATGATATATGTTACATGTTCGTGTTTTTATCATTCAGTAAGATTGTAATTTCATTCGAGAATCTCAGAATTTCCCCGTCCCAAAAATTTCAGTTCAGTGCGACCCTGTTCTGAAGTTTACCCCCGTGCATGCGATTGAACGTGATGGAAATGCTAATGTGCACACAATCAGGGCTAGAAAAGTTAACGGGATTAGGTGTGAACTAGGCCTTACCTTCGCTTCCCCGGCGCAGTATGAATCCTTCCTTCGGCTTCTTGCTCCATGCGGACTGCTTGTACCAGTCGGGGATGGTGAGGTTCTGCAGCGAGCGCTCTATCCGCAGCTCGTGCTCGGACTTGACCCGGCCCTGGCCCACGGAGAGCCTGTTCTCGGGGGGCTGGGCCCGCTCCCGGTTCTCGGCGTCCAGCAGGAAGTCCATGCTGCGAGCTCGGCTGCCCAGGAACTCGCCAGCAGCAATGGCCGGATCCCCGCCGTTCGAGTGCGCGCCCTCCTCCTCCTCCTCTTCGTCGTCTGTGTAGTTGCCGGGGCGGTGCGCGCGCACGTCCGCGATCTCGAGGGGCGCGCGGTGGTGGCGGCGCCCCCGCGCCTCCTTCAGGCGCTGCGAGCACGAGGCCCAGGCGATTTCTCCCGTGCAGCGGCGGTACGGCAGGACGAGGGCGTCCGGCTTGGTGGACGGCATCGCGCGCTCGGAGGGTCCGGCATCGAGTGGCGCCTGGCCCGGGACGGACTTTTTCCTCCTCTTCAGCTGATCGATGCGGCGCTTGCTGGAGCGCACGGCCGCCTCCAGCGCCCCCAGGTCCGGATGACTGGCGGCCAGCCGCGCCCTCTCCTCCCTCGCCGAGCGCCTGAACTCATCAAAGCGCCGCAGGGGCGCTTCAAGGGGGTCCTCATCCTCCTCACAGCCTTTTCCTCCGGACTCCTTCGAACTCAAGTCCTGTTGGCTCAAACGCTCGAAAAACTCTTTTCTGGCAGTGGCGATTTTGCCTTTCAGGCGAATAGTTTTCAAAGACTGGTTAGGTTGGACGGAAGCGGGCGGAACAGGTGGTTTATGGGTGACTTTTGTCGCTTTGGAATAACCAGTAATTAATTCCATCAAGTCTTCCTTTTGTTTACCGGCGGTATTGTTATCAAACACCATTTTTCCGTTATAGGAGGCGTAAATATTTCTACTCGTATCAATCGTCGGCCGGACAGCAGCGGTGGGTTTGCTGTAATTCCTGTAAGAGTAATCCAAACTAGAACGCATGTTCAAGGGAGGACAAGAACCAGACCTGCAGTTAGAAGTGTCTTCTCTGACGGGTCTGCTGCTGTTGCTCTTACTTCGGGCTTCGAAGCGAGCTGCCTTCTCAACCACAGTTTCCGTGCTGACGCAAATGCGCCGGTAGTGCCTCGACCTCTCCTGGGGCGGCAGAGAACGATGTAAATAATCTCCCCTGCTGGCACTATGGCCGAGGTAATCCTCAATCCTCTGGCTGACACTTTTACTCAAGAGGGCAGACAAGGGTACGGAAGAGCGGGGTTGTTCGTGACAGCGCCTCAAATCGGGGGTACTTTTCGATTGGCCATTCCAAGTATCACCTTGAGCATCCTCCTCTTTTGGTGGCTCCCTGCCGGCAGATTGACTTCGCTGATATTCCGCACGATTCGAAGAAGATTTTCTTTTTTCGTACTCGATACTTAGATCATCTGAACTTTTAATGCAACACGATATGATATCTGGTTGACTGTCGACGTTATTGCATATTAAATTCAAAAACTCGGGTGAAGACTTATACAATGAGCCCTCCGCATAAATATTCTCCTTCTTTTCAAATACAAAATCTGCAGGTGTCTTTTCAAAGCATGATTGAGCATCAATATCCAAATTTTTCTCACCAATATCGGAAATGTTCTTATTACCACTTAATAATTCATTATTTACTATAACTTCACAACTGTCCAAAGGAACACTCACCTTTACTTCGTCGGTAAAATTGGAATTGTCTTTATCCGGGGAGCATTTCGCGACAACAAATTCTGAGCCGGTTTCGTCACCCTTTGCATGAGGAAGCACGACAGCTACAGGTGGTTGCACCTCTTTACTTTCAATATCATCTGAATTCGATAACGCACTCCCAACTTTTACTGACACTTCGCCAGATAACAAATCACTTCTGATACGCGTTTCATCGACAATCAATTCATTTTTCAAAACTAATTCGTCGGGCAAAGAAAGGTGCGACGCACTATCATCACAAACAGCACCGAGGTAGGCGTGATTCGAAGCTGCTCCGAGCACGTGCGCTCGGGCGTCCGCTGTCCCTTCTTCCTCACTGACAGCTCTCGCCTCGAGCAAGTTGATATCATCTGTTTCTCCACTCACGCATCTCTCGTACGCACCACCCTTTTCCTCACTTCGCATTCCGCGGGTCATTGGGTCAACGGTGCTCCTCAACTTATTTCCTGTTTCGGATTGGGAGACGTTCTCACTAGCAGATGGCGCCACCTCACTGAATTCAACGGCATCGGAACTTCTCTCTGATGAAAATTTAACTTCTTCAACTGGCTCAGAAATTGTCTGCAAATGGTTTGCTTCATCAACTATATTGTCGATCAAATCTTCTTTTTCTAAAGTATGTTGCTCAGTGAAATTTAGCTCTTGTACTGGACTGTTATTTTCAACAATTGAAGGTATATTTTGCTCATTCGAATCTGAATTCTCGATTGAAAATGTAACTTCTTTGTTTGGAACATCGATAGCCGATTCCAAATGGTATGTTTCATCAACAATATTTTCAGGACTGCCATTAATGTCTTCTGTTTCTGAAATATGTTGTGTAGGTTCATTTAGCAATTGAACAGGATTATTATTTTCGACTACTGAAGTTATATTTTGCTCATTTGAATATGTAATTTCCTCTTGAAATATTTCACCACGTGATGTAATTAAACCGTCCGTATCTACCACATGCAATGTATTACATTTTAAAGCTTCGGTCAATGACTCTAAGCTATTGTCAACAGAAGGCTCATCATCAAAATTTATGGGTTCTATTAAATCGGTTTCGCGTTTATTTTCAGGATTTTGACTTTCAATGATGTCATCTTTTGCTATTTCACCAGCGCGATGTTCTAATTTGGAATCAATGCAATTTTGTTCATTTGTTTGCGATGAGGAATTTTCAATATCTTCTGACATAAAATCATTTTCTTCTTTGTTAGCATTTTCATTTAAATTTATTAAATCAATTCCTTCGCTAGAAGAATGTATTCCTTTTTGCATATCATCTGCCTCATCTTCCTCTATCGTTTCCAAACCATTGGACACTTCTACACCAAACTTCTCTCTATCTATTTGTGTTAGAGATGTTTTAATATCAGAAATTTGAGGTTGTAATTGCAAATTATCCTTAACCTCTAGGGCTCCTTTATCAAGACCTTTAAATATATCTTTTTCTGCTAAATTCGAGGAATCTTTTAAAAACTGTGCTATCGTTTGCTCTCTAAGACTCATAATATCATTGACGATCAACTTCTCCATTTCGTCCCGACAATTTATTTTCTTCAATTCCTTATCTAACAGCCAAGCTGAAAATTGAGATAAATTATTAGGTATGTTCCATTTTTCTTCCCGAATCGATTTGAAATCGTCGCCTTCGGAAGACTGTTCGAATTGTTTAGAAAATTCTTGAAAACTTTGTGGGATGGAGCTGCAAGATTTTGCCTCAGCCAAGTCTGTTTTTGTTTTAGATTCATAAAATGCTGATGACAGAGATTTTCTTGATTTTGTAGCATCTGTGCTAGATTCAATGCTGCTCAAAAATTTCGTTGAGGTTATTTCTTTTGACTGTCGCTCTTCAATGCTATCATCCTCATCATCTTCATCGTCTTCGACATAGCCAGAATCGTCGTGTTTCATATCTGAAGAGTTGTTATCTTTCGACCTCTTCCTTACTCGTTTCTTGACCTCTTTGGATATTCTTATGTACTCATCACTGTCTGACGATGTAAGGGGAGACATTGAATCACGTTCTTTCAAAGTTGAATTATTAACCACCGAATTACAAAAATCATTGGCTAGCTCTGCAGAAAGATTTGGAAGAGATAGACCGAGTATTTTGGGGAAAGTGTTCAGCAATAGTGATTGTACATTTTTATTTTCCGAATATTCTTCTGCAATTGATTCAGAAAACAAGTCCGGTATTTTTGCGTTTTTGAAGCTAGGATCTGTACACAAAGGACAATTATCTGAATTATCAGAGCAGCCATTCTCGTTTTCAGTTTTTAAAGGTCCGTCTAAACTGGAATTTTCAGAGCTTTTATCCAATGATTCCGAATTCAGCACTCCGTCTTCAGCTCCAAAACTTACTTTATTAACGACAAAAGCACCCTCTGATTCACTATTTTCCTCACTTTGGGAAGAATAATCATCTAAATGATTAAAACTTTTCAAAGCGTCATCGATATCTGAATCGTTTGATTTTATTTTGCCTCGTGATGTAATATTTTTAGACCCTGCAAACATGTCCAATTCCAAATCTTCTAAATCCTCTTCTTTAATATTTTCCCGAGATTTAGAAATTGTGTTAGATTGTTGTGTTATATTACACGCGAAAGGAGGAAGAGTAACTTTAGTTTCTTTATCCCATAAACCAAGTGTTTTGAAATTGTTGTTTTTGTCATCTTTAATTCTGATTCGCGACATTTTCTTGTCTTTCATTTTGAATGAGCTATATATTTCTTTTAATTGTGGTGGTAAGCCATCATCCGTATCACCGTCATTCTCATCAGATTTTAAAGATGCCGGTTCATCTGTCAATTTGTGTAATTCCGATTGGTGCTGCCATCTAGTTATCGGACTGGTTGCTTCCTGAATGTGCTGAAGATTTGTGTGGTGCTGCCATCTACTGAGGGACGTCGACACTTCGTTCGTTTCGTCATCGCTCGCGGATTGTTCGAGACTGCGGGCCAACTTCCGAGTGTCATCCGAAAGTGAGGGTATGATGGGTGTTGCATTGTTCAGGGCATCTGCCATTGTCGAGTGCTGAACTTCCGTTCTCGATGCGGCCTCTTCCTGTTTTTTTATGCCGCAATCACCCAACCAGGAGGAGCTATACACAACATCTCCCTCCTGCGGAAAAAATAGCGACTCTTCCATTGCGCTATTCTCGGAGTTTTCGGATTCGGATTTCTCATCCGAGCTCAAATTATTGGTATTCGGATCTTGATCGAAGCCTATGCGAAAACACCTGAAGTTGTTTTTAATCGGTCGCTCGGGACAAGCTGGGTGATTTTCCGCTACAAAAATATCGCTGTCGATATTTGTTCGCTCTGGCTCATCACGAGTAAAAGCCGGAATATAACTTTCAGATGGAAGAAAATAATCTTTAAAATCATCACTAAACATCAAATTTTCGTTATTGCTGCCTACAACTTCCTGAGATACATTAGAAGGCACTAGACACAAATCATCAGATCCGAGCATTAGTAAAGAAGTGTCATTCGCCGAATTTTGTAAAACCACGTTGCTAACCGCAAAATTAATTTCTTCTAGATTTGCACCGTCAGATGTAAAATCCTTTGGTTCACTTGCGATGGCAGCAGTGCACCATGGATTAATTGTTTCTATCGGACTCTCCACTTTTTTCGCAGAAATCCATAATTTTTCAAAGTTGTTGGGCTCTAATGAGGAACATAAATTTTGACTTACCTCTAGCTCAGACATGTTATCCATATTAGTAAGCACATGTTGCATATTTGTGTCACAAAACTGCAGTCTTTTATCGAAGGGCACAGAATTATTCACACATAGAGTATCCGGATGTTGTTGCACATTAGTAACACCATTTGCACTAATTAATGAACACGGTTGATCACAACTATATTCTTGAGAGTAATCCATATTTCGCACAGAATCACCATTTCTTGCACCATCGGGGAGGAAATTAATGTTGTGTTTCGAAACACTGAAATCACAATTGCTTTTTAACCCACTGAAAGGCGCCTCGGCGTAGTTCACGGGTTCAAATCCGGTCTCAGCCGACATCTGGACTTCCACCACGGTATCACGGTCATCGTCCGATTCGTCCCAAGACCCCCAACCGACGGAAGCTTCATCACACTCGCTGGGGCTCCGCAGATCGTCGGAATTCTCCTCTATTATCGTCTCCAGAAATCCCCTAGCGCTTGCGGGATCGCACATGGTGTTGTCAGTGATTGAGGGCGGAGAGGCTCCTTTGGAAGGGTCTGAGGAACCAGAGGTAAGCAACAGTTCAGGGTGCCCACTTTGCATGTAGAGCAGCAGCATTTGCTTCTCTTCCTCAGAGATGGCTCCGTCGGGGTACTTGGGCAATTCCACGGCGGTGTGCACGAAGGAGTACTCTCCGCTGCCTCCTCCGCTGTCCCACGTGAAGAAGGAATCCGGCTGCGGGTCCGGCACTTGGGCATCGGTGTCCATGTCCATGGCAGCGCTCTTATCCGGAGGGGATTGAATCGCGATATCGGGCGAACAGAATGAGGACACGCTGCTGGGTTGCTCACAAACCGAAACTTCCCGGCGTAGGTGTGGTTGCTGCGCGCTGGTCAAACCGGTGTTGCTTATTGTCGGTGCGGTGGACGCGGCATCATCAGAGTCCAATGTCGCGGTGTTAGCGCTACGACGTCGCTTCCTGCGACACGACGACCAGCCGAGAGCGACGACGCACGACACGCTGAGCAGCAGGACTAGCTTCAGACACGCGGCCAGCCGGATAGCGTCGAGCAGAGAGGCGACGGGTCCCTCGGCCGCTGGATCTACTGAACTGGATGCCGCTCCCCCGATAGGGTTCGTCACACCTTCCCCCATTACCGGGAGTTTTCCGCCAATCAGGGACCAGGCTCGCGCCGAGGGAAACCGGTTCCGCGAGGAGTTTCGGAATTAAACGGGGAGAAAATAAAGAAAACAGAATCTGTTGTGTAGTCTTTTCTGAAGGGAAGTCAGGTACGGTGAATATGAGCAATAAATCGGCAATGGTTTTTTTAGTCCTCTCTTTATAATTCTTTATTCCCAGTCTTCGCTCGGTCACACTTCTGTTTCTCACTTCGTGATCCGTTAGATGGAGGTGCGATGGAATTTTCTTGCGGTCAACGAATGAAGATATTTGTTTCTTCCTATTGCCCTAAAAAGTAAAAGAATATTCTAAAACTTTATTTTATTTTTTTCAAATTTTAATTATGGCAAAAATTAACACATTAGGAAGTGCGCTATTTTTGTTAAAATATAAGCGCAAATGAAGGTTTGAAAAGTTAACAAAATACAAATTTAGAAATATTTCAGTTCAAAGAAATTAACATGTTAGAAAGGAGTGCTCTGGAATTTTCTGAAGATCGACGAATAAAGATATTTATTTCTTTTTATCGACCTAAAAAGTAAAGGAAATATTTTTGAAGCTTTAATGATAATATGGCAACGGTTTACAAGCTAGGAGGGGTCGCACTTCATACGAACTATAAAACCAAGAGCGAGCTACACAAAATGTCGATCATAAGGTAGGAAGAAAATTTTTGCCTGGGAAGAGAGCACTTGTATAGAAGATCATTAAGCGATCGGTCTGCCAGTTCACCTATGGGGCAAAAAGCAGGTTCGAGAAGTCAAAAATGACGCGTTTTCTGTAGAAACTCTGAAGTTTCTTCCGAAAATTTGCAGACTTTCTGCAGAGATATTTATTTTTAAACTTAAATAATTTTTCAGAAGCTCTGCAAATTTTCTCAAGAATTTCTCAGACCGAGTAGTCTCTCTTTCAGGCATCCTAAGAGCATAAAGCAGGGACGGGCAACCAAAGACGACACAGTTTCTGCAGAAACTTTTCACTTCTTAGTTATTAATCTTTAAACGAAAGAAGTAATTTTTCCGAAATTCAGCAAACTTTCTGTTGAATTTCTCAAACAGAGCTATCGATCTCTCAGAGCGCCTTAGGGGCATAAAACGAATTCGGGTAGTCAAAGCAGACACGTTTTCTGCAAAATTTCTGTCAAAAGATGCAGATTTTCTGCAGGGATATTCATTTTTTAACTTAGGAAGTAATTTTGCAGCAGTTCTGCAGGCAGAAAGGCTGCAGATTTCTCCTAAAACTGCATATTTCTGCATAGATATTTATCTTCAAATTATATAAATAATTTTGCTGTAGTTCTGCATAATTTCTCAGACCGAGCAATCGGTCTTCCAGAGCGCCTAAGGAGCATAAATCCAGGTCGGACTGGGTCAGTCAAAGGCGACACATTTTTTGCAGCAATTCTATACATAACTCTACAGTTTCTTTGCAAAATATTTATGTTTAAATAAAAGAAGAAATTCTGCAAAATTTTCTGAAGATTTTTTTTTTCAGACCTTGCGATCGGTCTTTCAGAGGTTAAAAGTACGAGAGAGAAGTCAAAAATGGCGCATTTTCTGCAGAAAATCTGTGAATTTTCGACGAACTGTTTTTATTTTTTTTGGAAAACATTAATATTTAAATTTAAGTAATTTTACAGAAATTCTGCAAATTTCTGAAGAATTTTTTTGACTATGCGATCGGGCTTCCAAGGCGCCTACGGAGCATATAGCAAGGGCGGGCAATCTAAGATGACTCATTTTCTGCAGAAATTTTGCAAATTTCTGACGAAGCTTCGCAAATTTTTTGTAATATAATTATCGTTTAGCTAAGATTAAATTTTGCAAAATTTCTGGATAATTTCTTTAATCAAGGAAGTAGTCTTATAGGGTGCTTAAAAGTCTGCGCAAAGCTAACATATTTTCTGCAGACACTTTTCAAATTTCTCTCAAGATTTTTGAGATTTTTGCTACGATATTTGTCTTCAAACTAAAGAAATAATTGTTCAGAATTTCTGCAAAATTTCTGTAGAATTTTTCAAATTGGCAGTCAATTTAAGTTCCTTCAGATGACGGTCATTTAGCTCAATACTGTCAATACTGGGTATTTCCGCAAGAAAAAATAAGTTTTGCTATGCTTATACAAAATTGATAATAGTACAAGGATATGATGTCGCAAACACTTGAAGTGTTAACGTATTTGTACATCACATAATTGTTTTCGTATGATAGTGTCCATTTTGAGCCGAGTTAACGTCATTAACGAGATCTTCAAATTTGTTTCTAATTTTAAAAAATCTGCAGAATTTTTGCAGCGCTTCTGCAAAATTACTTCTTTAATTCGCTGATATTTGCAGAAATTTTATCGGAGTTGGTTGTAATGGTTGACTATGGTCTGCGCTTTTCTTTTTTAGATTTTAGGCGTAGAATTCAGCTGTGGATTTGCCTTGTCGCAAGTGTTGCAATTGCGAAGGGCTCCATATGGGCCCTGAAGAGGATGCAAAAATGTACATGATAAAGATTTGAAATATTTCTGTGATAGATAGGATGAAAATCTATCACTTGTAAAATTACGATGAATTGCAACCTGGCCCAAGTTGTTGTTAACGGACAACGCTTTTATTTTTACTTCAACATGAACATCTTAAATTCTAACCTCAGAATTTCTATTCATTGTTTCAAAAAATTAAAAAATCCATCAAGGTGAAACACATATTTCCGATAAATATGCTTTAATATGCTTCGGGGCTGTAAGCAAACTTTTCCTCAGCACATTGAGACGCTGTTACACTAAAAAACAGATGTTGTTTGTACAGTATAATGCAGTTAATGTTATAGTAACAAACTAAAACTTGCTAATTTTACAGCAATAAACTGAAAGTGCTAATTTTACTCTAATAAATTGTAAATTACTAATTTTACTGTAAGAAACTAAAATTGCTAATTTTATAGTTTATTACTGGGCATTTTACAGTTGTAAACTGGAACCTCTGCTGTCAGCCATTATACACTCTTTTTTATAGTATAATACAGCTAATTTTTTGGTAATAAACTGTAAAAGTGCTGGTTTACAGTAATAGGCTGTAAAAATGCTAACTTTACCGTTTATTACTGTGCAATGTGCATTTAACAGTTTTAAACTGAAACATTTGCTGCCAGTATTATGCTGTAAAAACAACAGTTTATTTTTTGCAGTGTAGATGGGAAAAGAATTTAAAATGTTGACTCTCTAAAATTAATTCCCCAGGAAGCAAAAGTAAAACCGTTAAAATAATGGAATGATATCACGTTATTCATAAGCAAAATAGAACAACACTTTCAGTTCAACTTCAAACCCAACATCTACCTCAACAGCTAACCGTATCATCAACGGAATAAAAAGAAAAGTGACAGTTGGAACATTATTCCTTAAGTAGTGTAAAAGCAGTTCAGGGAAGCGGTATTACATTTCTGTCTCTTTCAAACCACACACAGATACACAAAAGTTAAACTCTTTTCACAAGCCCACGCATTTTTCAGTAAACGACAGCCGAACAGGAAAGAAAATGGTGTACGGAGTGCTGAAAAGTTATTTGAAGTTTTCAATGGACGCGGAACAAAGGCCTTGTGTTCACACAATAACGGGCAAGTCTCCAAAGGAAAGATCAAAAGGAAACATTTTCACTTTAATTGCATTCTTAACGGATTACGGAGAAGTACTTTTTTATTTGTTCGAAATCAAGTTATTTTTATTTATTTGAAATGCATTAATAGTCCATAAAACACCGAGTTTGTTTGCTATCAATAATTTTTTAAGTCACTACTGTATAAAATCTAATTATATACAACTACCAGTATTTTTAAACTTCTCTATCAGCCTTTATATTTACTTAATTTTGTTCTTTTTTTTATCTGTATTATTCTGTGTAGACTGTGTGTAGTTTTGTAAACTCTCACTGGTTAATAAAATCATCAAAATCTATTTTTTTCTTTTTTTTAATCTTAACTACAGAGAAAGGAGAGAGGGGCAGTGTTGGCCTGAAGGAGGCCCAGAGAAGCTGATTTGTCAAAAAGCGATTTTAGGAATTGAATAAATGTCGGACTTTAAATGAAGAACATAAGAAAAAATAGTTAATCTTTCCGACACATTTTTATATTATTATTTTTTGAATTAATTATTATTTACAAATATTAATGAACTGACAAATGGCTATCAGGGGCTCCCCGAACTGAAATTTTTGGAAGGGGATAAATTATCAATTTGCCGAATGAAGTTATAATTTTACCGAGTGATAAAATTCAAGCATGCATACATGTCGTACATACATAACACGTAATGAGAAAATAATATTATACATATTAAAAAACAAAATAATTTTGAAAATTGAAAAGAACAAACAACCTCATTGTTTCAATATTGTCTTCAAATTGCCAAATAGTCAGCAAAATGTGCCGAATAAAGAAATTTTTGGGAGGCCATGGTGACCTCCCATCCGGGCGCACCTGATGGCTATTCGTTTTTGAGCAAATGGTTAAACTTCTTTTTTCAGGTCGTTTCAGTTTGAAAAAATACCAAAAAGGCACTTTAAGTTGTTTAAACCACTTGAGGCATTTTGGACATACTGGTTTTAACTGGTCTACACTACGTTAAAATTAATCCAACTCGGAATTGAAGAAGAGACCGTCATATGATAACGGAGAGCAAGGAAACTGCAATGATCAGTTGATCCTACAATGGACAATGACGGTGTGCCATAACCAAAAGAAAAGCAGATTGGTTTCTCGCATCGAAAAAAAAAAAAATAATAGAAAGTGCTTACATGTAAATTATTAAAAAGTATTTATAAAATAATAGCATGGTCTTTACAAATATAAAACAAAAGTCCAGCTTTATTGCAGATGCCCAACTATCAAATTGAAAATGAATACACGTATAATACCAAAAGTGCCGTCTACTGAAAAAAATAAATGGCACGAAACACTCATGCTCCTAGTGCAATGAAGGTTCAAAGGAGACAATAATGATTTTTTTCAACCTGCACTAGACGACTAAACGTTACCTAAATAAAAACAACAGCTCTTTTTTTCCCCAGTGAAAATACTTACACGTAAATGGTAAAATGCATTTTTTAATTACAGCATGACATTTACAGATACAAAACAAAACTCCAGTTGCGCTAGAGATCCAGCAAGGACATCGAATTGAAAAAGAATTCATAAATAACACCGAAAGAACCGTCATCGAAACGATCTAAACGGCACAAATGGAATCTCAGGAGCAAAGAAGACAGAAAGGATTTGTGCAACCAGCACTAGACGACTAAACGTTACGTTTCCTAAATATATATATTTTTTTTCAACTTGAAAATAATCAGCAAGTACTTACATTGAAGTGGAGAACTGCATTTATAAACTAACAGCGTGGTTTATACAGGTACAAAACAACAATCCAGCTACAATACAGATGTCCAGCAAGGACATCGAATTAAAACTGAAACCACATATACATATAACATTCAAAGAGTCGTCTTCTGAACGAACTAAACGGCACAAAACACTCATGTTCGAAAATGCAATTAAGGACTCTATTAGCACCAATATCAACATCACACTTGGTAAACAAGTGCAGAACCACCCTCCATTGTAATCCAAAGCTATTTCGGTGTCGTTTCGTTCTACCGCAGCATACCAAAGCAGTGCGGGAAAGACGTATCACCCGAAACTGATCAGATTCACCAACGTGATCGGTTTCCATAAACACGATGTCCAATCAGTGGATGTGGGATGGTGATATTAAGTGTCCTTCACGTTAGTGAAAAAATCCTTTCAATTGTAGGCCATCTGATACGGGTCTGAACAAACGGTTAATTGGGAGTTTTCCACAGCCTCAGTAATTTAGGTGCCGGTCTGTGGCTTTCGGAATTTGGGTGCTGATTAATAGTTGAATGACCTTCAAATGTGATTAAAGTTCATCGATTTCTGTTGCATTTAATTAGCAAAATAAATGAAATTTAAATGTATTCATTGCAGAGATAGAAGATAACTCACTAATTTCCTCAAATTACTGCACAGAGTTTAAATTCATATTAATTCATTCATTTTGAGCCAAATGTTCCCAAACATGATCTGCCCCTAGGACCAAGTGTCTTTTTTTGTAAGTTTCAATGAATGCATTTTATTAAAAATGACACTTCAATATAATTCTCAATATCTACTACATGGAGGAAGACAATGTTTTGAAAATATATAAACAAATAAAAGGGACAGAACAATTGTTCAATTTCTATACAAAAATTGACTTTGATGATAAACTATTTTGAGCATTTGTCTTGACTTAATTATCGTACTAATTACAGTCGTTTGGGATTACTTTGAGTAGTGTATGTTAAATAACGCAACGTTAAAAGTACCAATGAGCAGGAAAACTATTAGTACGTGTTTTAGAGTTACAAGGAACTCCTTTTTCAACTTTTGATCTTGGACTTTTTTGGAAAAAAATTTGGTACATTTTTCATTGAATTCGAGTATCACTCATGGTAATATGTGCTTTAGTTTCGAAAATATGATTTTTTGAAATCGAGTTTATCGTTTTGTGCTCGATCTGCATTTCAGTAAACAGACGACATATTTGGAAACAATGTTATACAAAATAACATATGTAGCTCATTCTTTTTCAAATAAATTACTTGAAAATCATGTAATTTGAAACTGTGTGCCTTTCGGGAGAAGGCGTGTTATTCAGGACCTGTGTTCTTCAGGGTCTAAGTTTACCTCAAAAAAAAAAAAAAAATAGGGAGAAACAATATCAAAACGAAAGTAGTCATATATCAATTAGATAAATAGGCAAACTCGAATCGGACACCAAACCGAATAAGTGTAGAACACAGACGGATACAAGGGGGGGGGGGCAATGGGGGCGATCGCCCTTCCCTTGAGGAACTCTCCACCGGTATTTTTTCCATATTGAAGTTTAAAAACAAACGTAATTTTAGTTGAGTTTTATTGATGTTGAGGTCAGGGTCTGATTACAGAATAGGTCAACTAGGCCGTGGCCTAGGACCCCTAAATGGCTAAAATTTTTCTAGTCAATGGCTAGAACTGTTTTATCCAATGATTAAAATTGTAAAGACTGAATACAGGGGCCCCAAAATACCTTTATCTTATTCTTGCTAACCAGTATACATAGTGAAAAGTAAGTGATAAAAATCAATCGCCCCTCCCTTGACGGAGTTCTGGTTGCGCCCTTGGTGTGGAAGATAACTCCATGAATGCTAATTGTTTTGCATCCGTAGTGCACTTGGAAAAGGACGCTTATCTTCTAGAAAAGATAAATGAAGAGCTCTTCATAATTCTATATGATTACCCTTTCAGTTGAACAATTCTCGAGAATAATCCATCTGCTACAATGGGCACACAAATATTTTTAAAATATAGTTTGCTACTAAGTAGACTAATCTTTATAAATGAATTTCCATTGCATGCCATTCCTCGTGGATTGCTATTCATTCTTTTCAAGATTAAAATAACATTGCTATCTAACAAAACGGATCGCTCCAAATATACATTTCGATCGTCCATATTCAAACGAAACCAGTGTAACAAGCAAAATAATGCCGGCATCGCTTTGTCAGCAAGAGATGAGCAGCGGTACAATCCGTGTTGCCAAATAAAAAGAGAAATATAAAACGCATACAGTGGCTATGTTCGATGAAAATCGAAATCATTCTGCGGAACCGGAGATCTGATTGTTCTCGAATCCTATTGTTCTCCAGATCTCACGATCCGTGAGGTCACGTGACCTATGGTCCAAGAATCGATTTCGGTTGTCGACAGACACCCTGGACAAGTCCGTGAACCGTAACTGAGTAGGGTGTCACTCGCTGGGTTCATTGGAATTTCATTGTGTTTGCCGGAAAAGGTCTGTCGTCGGGGTGACTTATGGCTTAAAATTTGCTTCTATACCATATTTATATACATTCTAACTTCTTAATAAAACAGAGATAGGTTTGTTGAATCTAGGTCATGAATTAAGACTGGACCTCAAGTTTTAAAGAGAACAGCTTACTGGTAGACTTCAACTAAACACAATAGCTTTTCATTTTGACAAGATGTTGGCCTAAAGTGGCAAAGAATCATGGTAGCAAATGCAAGGATTCACAAATTTTCATTTCCAGATTTCTTTGATTTTCAAACATCGCATGAAACATATTTTTCTTTCATCTGCTATAAGTAATTCACAATATCGCAAGTGTTGCATTTGGGAGGAGCCATTAACATGGAAAAATATTGCTCGTATATGATGAAACGATTTGAGGGGTGGAGAGTTAGTGGGTTAAATTGTAACAGTTTCTGATAATGGGATGGAGTGGGAAATGGGACTTCACACATTTTTATAAGAATATGTTCATTAAAAATAGTGTGACATGTGACAAAACAGGGCAGAAGTAAGGTGATGTGTGTCACTTTGGGACAAAAGGGAGGGGCAAAAATTTTTGGAAAATAAGTGCAACATCATTCATGAACAACTTTTTTTCACCCTTTAAATGAAATTCTGTCATTAGGGTAATCTTGATCAACACGGTTTCAAAGAACGAGGAATCCATTAAGGATGTTCTTCAGCGGTTACCTGTATTCGGCAGAAAATGAAATTTATGAATGTAAGATTATTAGAGTAAATCGATATCGTTAAAAATTGTAATTAAAGTTGTTTTAAAACAAGCTTTTGCATAAAAATCCTGAGGTAGGTATTCCAAAAATGCAAAACAGACTCAGAGTGAACATTGAATTAAAAACTGGTAACGTTTCTGGAAATACAATTACAGTTGATGAAGTGTATTCTGCTCTGCAATTACCTTTCAAGAGAGTACGTTTTTTGGTGGGGGGGGGGGGGGATATAATAGAGCTCTCACTCTGAGAAACAAATATTTAAATTTCTCAGAACAGGGTCAATCTATCTCCGTGTATAGTATTCTGCAGACATGAAAGGAAATTCTGAATTTGTATCACATATAAAATCCCCCCACCAGACTCATTCCTCTCCAAAAGATTAAAAACTTTGACAAGTATTGTCTTGCTAATATTTCCTGTCTTAACTACCATGCAGTGTAACGCGATATAGGCGAATTCGGAGTTAATCTTTTAAAAGATCAAATTCTTTTGCTGCGAACATTCGCGTAACAGGGAAAGACAGACGGAGCCAGTAGGGCTGCAGGCTAGGAAGAATGTCTCTTAATGATTTGATCGGTAAATCGAACTCGTTCGTGTGGTAGCGAAGAGATAAAAAAGAGAAGAAAAAAATCCTGTAACAACAAACCAGAGCAAAGCACTGATAATTTATTTCTCTTTGAACGGTTTTTTAAATTGTTTGACGGAATGAGGAAATTGGTGGCAGTGGCTGTCACTTAAATGTTGTGTTTTTAAAAATGCATTCGTTGAATGGCATTTTGCAGAAGAAAATCTTAATGAGAAGAATAAAAAGCTTTACATAAGATAGTTTGATCAGCCCAGAGTAGCAGAAACAGCGTGAGGCTGCGATATGACGTATGTCGCAGATTATTGAGGGATTCTGCTGACTTTTTACTTTGGTGAAAAAATAACTAAAATTTTTAACGAAAAAGGAATTAAAAATTTTAGAAAACAAAGATTTGAGCAATATTTCCTAGGATATCCCCATTAGAAAAGATTTTTAAAATTTCTTAAAAAAAGAAGTTGAAAAAATCTTGAATGATTTGGAACACTTCTCTTAAGCCTATATTCGAAGAAAAATGTATAAAATCTCTAAAGAAAACCTTCAGATATTTATTCTCAATTTTTTTTTGAAAATTAGGCTTAAAGTACTCTAAATAACTTGCTATTTTCTGCTAGTGGACGTTTCTGTAGATTTTCTTAAAAATTATATTTTTCAGAAAAGTTTAACTTTTTGTAAAAATTTCTGCCTATATTAAAACACTGTCATTGCAAACATTTGCTATCATGAATACTTTTGTAGATTTTGTTGAATATATTACTTTTGAAATTATTTCAAATGAATAAAACTAATCCACAGGTCGCATATTCTTGTGGTTTTTAAATTTAGCTTCTCTCTTTGCTGTTTCCTTTTGAGTTTATCATCATTTTAGCTGTAGAATTTAGATAAGAACTAATTTAGATTTTACGATTAATTTAATATTGTTTAATCTTGCAGACTATTTTTGGTTTTGTTAATTTGCTTTAGCAGATTGCTGAAGAAATCTGCTGCTGAACTGACTAGTAAAAGAACACTTATTAAGCATTATTTCATTCTTAGAATTTCTTAATATCGTTAAAAACTGTAGAATTTGATACATAACAGTTAAAGCATTTAATTTGTAATACGCGTAGTTATTTAGAAAAAAATATTGCCAAGTTTTGTGAAAAGGCAAGGCGCACAGTACGCAGCCCTTCGTCTCCTCGCGGTGAAACCGGTCGGTTTCTGAAGTTGAAGTTGAAGTTTTGTGAAAGTTTAAATAAAGAGTGGTGCACCGATCCAGTAAATGAACATGTCTACTTAGTAGACAAACGTAAATTTTTTAAAGCGTTTCCTTTTTCGGAATTGCATAGAAGGAAGTTAGTGTTGTCAATTCATCAAAGCAAAAAAAAAAAAAGTTTGTAACCTTATTTGGAAAAGAAAATAGAGTCGGAAAAAAAAGAAATAAAACGAACTGTTCGTTCAATGGGTTGTGTTTGTGATCTGATTATTCACCGGCGGAACTGCCCGCGCTGTTTGCATATTAGTCAAAATATGAAAAGGAAATTAATTAAGCTTGAGAACGGTGATTTCAAAAAGATGAACCTTCTCGGGGGAATCTAACCTTTGGGACAATTTAAAAAGCCGAATTTATAATAAATACTGTTGTCCCCTCTCAATCGGGTAACGGATAAACGAATACCCCACTTACACGAATAAAATATCTCGGAACCGATGACATAGACGTTATGTTAAAGATCGCCGCTTAATCGAATAATATTTCTTGGAACCGACAGCATTCGTTTAAGCGAGGCCGACAGTATATAAACAGAGTTCGGCAAATCCCGTAGGACTAAAGAAATACCTTGGCGGCGGTTTCTTGGATCATATTGATCCATATTGCACAGAAATGTTCTAGAAACTGTCGGAAAAAATTTGACTCGTGCCTAAAAATTTCTCTTTGCGTCTACGTCTTGCGATTTTACAACTTTTGTCGGACTCTATAATATAAATGACATATACCGTATCGTTTGCCAACCATTTTGTCTAGTGGTCAGAGATGTCTGGCTCGGATACAGTGGTCCCGGGTTTGAATCCTGACTCTGGCATGGATGTACTTTCTCTCTCCTGTCCTTGTCCTTTCTTTGTATGAATGTGTTGTTATGCTGTGAAAGGTTGCCTACCCTATAAACGGGTCCCTATGGCATGCGTGTACTGTGGAAGTCGGACATCACAACAAATTATGGTACAGTTGGAAAAGTAAAGAAGCGCACCCCAAATTGCCAGCCTGCCTGGTACAAGATAACAACAACCGTATCATTTTCTCATGCACGGAAAAAATGTATTTCAAACTTTCTTGAGCCCTTGATTTTTAGAGACTAGACCTCACAAAATTTCACGAGTTATAAGTTTAGTAACATAAAGTGGGGGGTCACATAAAATATTTCCTTCCATTTTTCTGCTCCAAGCATTTAAATCTCGTATTGTTTATCACGCTTGAAAAATATGGTGCTCTTTCAAAGAATATTTAAGAATGAGAAAAAAGTTCATATGCTCATTTAGTTTAAATTAAACCAGATGAATAGCTAAAAAGAAGATTTCAGAATTCCAAATGAAACTTTAAAAAATATGTATATGTAGTACTTACAGCTCAATAAAAAGCACGCTGAAAGAAAGGGAGCCTGTGAAGAAATGCCGAAGATGGTTCAAAATGGCATAAATTGGTGCTGTAAAATCGCAACGGTTGATGAAACATAAATTTATAGGTATGACCTTGAGATTTAAAGACAATAGAATTAATAGATAATGTCTACAGAACAAAGATTCAATTCCCGATTGGTTGCATCGAAAGAAAAATATCCTCGCTCATTCTTATTTTTCGCCGTCATCTTGAAAGTCAAACGATACTTAAAAAGTAGTTTTGCTATATATATATGCTACAAAAGTTTTTAGTTGCTTTTTAACTATTTCATGAAATTCAAGCAAAAAAGCTTCAAGAACAAAAAATTCTTTATTATGTGGTGTATAACGATATATATCACGAAAAATGTTCATCTCTTGTTTATGTCCATGTGCTCCGGTATGGGCCAACAAGGGAGTGCATTTCACTCATAGCTTTTTAAATTACTAAATTAAATATGAAAAGTAGTATAAATTTGATGCTTTCTTTAATCGTAACGATTTTTGAATTTTTATCTAATATCTTTAAACGAGCAATTCTTGTATACACTGTATATATATTTCGGATTTCGAAAACGGCTCTAACGATTTGATAAAATTTTGTATTTAGATAAAGTTTTGGTTTTTGAGTTCATCTACATCGGCGTTTTTCTGTAAAAACGCAACTTTTCACAAAAAACCTCGTTTTTTGTGCCTTCATTAAAAGTTTGAGAAGCTTTCTTTCGCCATTTTCTTTATGATTACTATTATTGTTATTGCATCATAGCAACCACGTTTTATTATAACAATGAATTTCATATTTCATCACGTCAGCGTAAATTAAAATTTTTATGGTATTTGGCAAACGAGTTTTGGCAACGTCACAATTGTTACTGTTTTTGAAATGTTAAAGAGATCGTTCAAAATAAAGTTGCGGTGTGATTTTCATTTCATTTCATTTGGCCCCAAAGTCGGGGGAGAGGTTGATGAGAATGGATGCAGAGTAGGGTGGGGCGAAAAATAAAAAGTTTTTCAGATCAACTTCTAATAGTTGCCAAAAGTTGTCTTTGGTGATAGTTAGCTTTTGTGCAAAATTTGAGAAAAATCGGTTAATATCTTCAGGGGGCGCTGCGATTGCAAAGTTTTATCATAGCTTTTATTGGGATTTAATGGTTAAAATATGAAAAATAATGCCGTTAGCTAATCTCATTGCATTTTTTTACTCATAAGATATATTCATGCATTCAAAGCATATGAAATAACTCACAAAAAATTATTTTATATGATATATTTATATTTCAAGCATTTAAAAAGAAACAAAAACGTGAAAAAAAGTGATTTTTTTGAAATATAAATATATCATATAAAATAATGTTTGTGAGTCATTTCATATGCTTTTAATGCATGAAAACATCTTTTGAGTAAAAAAAAAACGCAAAGAGAATAGCTAAAGGCATTCTCTTTGATATTTTAACCGTAAAATCCATAACAAAGCTATGGTAAAACTTTGCGATCGCAGCGCCCCCTGAAGATATCAACCGATTTTTCTCAAATTTTGCACAAAAGCTAACTATCACCAAAGACAACTTTTGGCAACTATTAGAAGTTGATCTGAAAAACTTTTTATTTTTCGCCCCACCCTAATGCAGAGTCCCTGTTCTCCAGTAAGCATATGGTTTCAGTTGGTTTTGACTTTCACTTCACTTCACACTCCATGGTCCCTTCGTACATACCACAACGCGTAGTTTGACCAGGATGGGGCTCTGAAGAGCGCTTTGTTCTTTTTGAACTAGACCAAGGGCCGAGCAAACCCTTGGCCCAGCACCCCCAGAGGTATCGTTTCACTTAGAGGACTTTGTGACCACGAACATTTTTAACGTCCCCCAGCCACCATTAATGAAGACGGTGGATCTTTGATCGACTGTGATCAAACGCGGGACCCTCCGGTTACGAGTTCGAAGCCTTACCGATCGGGCTACCACGGCCCACTGGTGTGATTTTACGGTGCGCATCATATAAATAAGGTTGTGATGATGCTGTCTTGCCAAATAAGGTTGTGTTTTTTAAAACAAATTACGGCTGTTTTAAATGCGCAACTGCAACCAAGGGCTTAAAAATGCTTTTTAAGTTTATTAAAATATAAGTACTTGGAACTTTAGAAAAAAAAACGATTTTACAAACCTCTTTTTTTTAAACCAAGCGGGCTGGGTCCCCAGGTACTAATTAATATTAAATAAGTAAAAATAAATTAATTTTGAGAAAATGACAAACTAAAAAATGTACGAATACGTGCCAGAAAATATTATTCTAATGTATATATCGATGAGGTCCGGCAGGGGGTTGCAGCGGGTTGTACTTTCACCCTCTGGCTTTAAAAAAAATGCTAATTCATTTTCAAAAGTAACATTAGCTTATTACTTTCTTAATATTATTTTATTATTTTGTTTTTTCGCATAATTATTTATTTTGAATAAGGAAAATATTCTATTAATTTTAAGCAAAGGACGAAGTACAAAATAAAAAAAAAATGTGATAAGAGAAATAAAAATTACGTAATTTTAACAAAAATGAAAATAAATCTCGTTATTTGCTTTAAAAGCAAATTTTTAAAAAAGGGTAAAAAAAAAAAAATTAGTAATTTACGTGCAGGTGTTTCCCCTCCCCCTCTCTATTCCGAATATGATCCATCCTGCTTCTGGAAACATTTGCAATTTCTTTTAAAAGAAAATGTTTAAAAATAACAGAAACCGAATTCTAATCCCATTTCTTTGGTCCGATGCAATATTTATCCAGTGTGCTTTTCGAAGCGTGAAAATACTTTTGATACTTTTATAGTACTGAACTTTTTCTTTTGGAAGGAGTAAAATTTTCGATAGTACTGTTAGGCGGGAAGTTTTGTAAAGTGAGGTGGTTGCTTGATGAGTAAAAACTTCCCGCCTGGCAGGATTGAAAACAATTTAAACGAACTATCCATACAGGCGAGGAGTAGTTTGGCACAAACTTGGCGGGAAAACTCGATATCATAACTTTTTAAGGCTGAGTGTTTAAGGTTTTCTTGGCGGGGGATGTTTGTAAAAACATCCCCCGCCAAGAAAACCTTAAACAGAGTTGTTTTTAGGGAGATTAGGTTTACTTTAATTAGTTATAAAGAACGTTTCTCAGTTCTTACGGTGAATTATGTTTTGCTCTTCAGTAAAATGTTTTGGCCTCTGAATAACGTGTTCAGGTAAACGGCCATTATATTATTTTTTACGATAATAACAATTGAAAAAAAGTGAGGTTGAAGTGTTTAAAATAGTATTAATTAAAACAAAATTGAGGTTTAATTGTTTATAATAGTAACAATTGAAAAAAGTTGAGGCGCAATTCTGTACCTCAGAACCAGACTAACGTAAGTCTATTTTCGTCATTTTTCGGTAGAGGGGAAAAACGATTGTCGAATACATCGTTTTTCCCCTCTACTGAAAAATGACGAAAATGGACTTACGTTAGTCTGGTTTTGAGGTACAGAATTGTTTATAATAGCAACGATTGAGCCTAAACTCTTGAAAGGTTGATGACCTCTGGTATACTTAGTTACATAAACTGAATCATTTTAAACTGAACTTCAAAGCGTTGTTAACAAATGAATTAAATGATAAATGATGAAGGTTAGGAATTAAACCAGTGACACGCAATAGAGAGTAACTTTTTATCGCCTAGTGCTAGCAGTATCGCGTCACTTAACATGAAATTATTTCTTGCGATGCAATGCCGCAATGAATCCTTTCTGCAAATGAATTTATTGCTACAATATCTTTTAGAACTCGAAGAATGTAAAATGGCCTACCTAAGCTGTCGCCTCAATTTTGCGAGTTGAACAGCACCATGATTTGCGGATGCTCGCTGGTTTGGTAAATTATTTTATCTACCAGTTTGAAGGTAACCATTGTTACAATAAGAAAGAATCAAAGACGAAACTGCAGTCTCGGAATGACATGACCGAGCTGTAGGTTTGTTTGCTCATAGTTCCGAATTTGCTCTGATGTATGGGAAGTAACTTATTGCATCTACAGCCATAGCAAAATAATGATAGTATCATTCGTTTATGCGTACTCTAAAAGTAATTTTTCACTTTTCACCGAATTTTCCCTAAAAAG
>JAXGGA010017035.1:0-25280 GCA_038373865.1 Uloborus plumipes | reverse complement strand
TTTTGTTTTTTTGTTCGCCATTCCTTGAGCAAAATTGCTGCACAATTTTGATAAACGCATGAATTTACATCAAGAACGCATTTAAAATCTACACAAGTACAGTAACTTGACATATTCACGCAGCACCAAAGAAAAAAAAGTAATAACAAAATAAAAGTAGAAGTAATTAAAAATACGGTTTTGAGTTTTAAATAAATGCAGACGATAAGTATAAAAGAGTAAATAAAATAGTCAGCACTTACAAGATATTTCTTACTATAATATTTTTTCACTCGTACCTCTAGAGCTTTAATACGTTATTTTTTGGTGATTTCGGAAGTTATCAAAAAGGTAAAAATTTGCAGCCGGTTAGAATTTTAAATGCAATTAACATCACTGACTCCCTCCCACCAACCAAATGGTAGCAATTACACTTTAGAAGTTAAATTGATACTATATTTTGGCGGATAGATATAACTTCACTGAATATTGTTATGCGCTTTTTTAGTCATTTTTTTAGTCATAAGAGAAGCCTTGGTATATATGGACTAAGAAACGAGTTTTGACAAAATGCACTCAAAATTGGAAGGAGTTTTACGGCCCTTCAGTCTTTCTAGGAATGTGAAACTTTATTGTTATATTAGTCATACTTTATTTATAGACTCATGTGTCTATAGTCTTACTCATATTTTTCTTACCGGTATTAGAAAATCTTATTCAAAAAAAAAAAAAAAAAAAGAGAAAATAATATCTTACTTGAGTATGGTATGTATGTATGTGTGCTTGCGATTGAGGTGGTTGACAATATTAAAGTAAAACGATGAATCATTTCTACCGATAACGTCAGACAAAGAACTTCGTATTACTTTTAAATCTTCAACAAAACATAAACGTAATATTTAAATTCATAACAAACGCAGTTTCAGTTTTATTTATGAGAGCTAAGTTTTTACGTAAGCTATCATCAATTTTCTGGTTGTGACGTTCGGATCGACATTTTATAGAACAGAAATGGCCACACGCAAAAAATCGTTCAAAAGAAGACATTTTCCATGAAAAGGAAATCAGAAATGATCATTCCTCTTAATAATGGTTTCTACTGGAAACCTAAAGTATGCTCTAAAAGTTTCTTGAATTAAAAAATAAAACATACGTCCTTTATTTATTCATTGTATGCCATTATTGACGGCGAAGTTGAAAGTTTGTTTTTATCAAAAATGAAAAAAAAAAGAATAAAATTGCAAATAGGACAGGTAAAAATAGTAAACTATTGAAAGTAAGTAAAAAGAAAATTAAAAATAGATATTTAACTCTCGAAAATATGTACTTGACGGTAAGTCGTTTTAAGTTACATAAAATACATTTCTTATTTGTTCACTGTATGCTATTATTGAAAGCATTTTTTTTCTTTCGGTTCGAAAAAGAAAATCAAAGAAATTAGTAAACAAAGTAATAAAAAATAAATAAGTGATGTATTAGGGAAGGAATGAAAATATGCCCTGAAGTTTTATGTTTTTAAGAGCTAGAGAAGAAAAGTAATTTTTAAAGCTTTATAACTTTAGCAGAAAAATAAAGTAAATATTTCAGTTGGGTAAATGTGTACTTAGTGGTCAGGCGCTATGTTTAATGTATCCCCTCTCCCTCACAAAAAAGCGCCAATATCCTAAAAGGGTAACTATCTTTCTAAACGGAAGAGTAATAATGAAGCTTCAACTTTCTAATTGTTCCTACTTTAACTATTGAATATTATTGTTGAGACACAAAGCTCAAAAATTCATCGACACCAAACTCAGAAGTTTAATGATTGCTTTTAAATGACATTTTTTTTAAAATCATGTCCCCCCCCCCCCGAAAAAAAGGTCATCTAGTAATTATAACATTTGATATCACCCACCAAACGATTCCCCATTCCACTGAAGCCTTCGTATTGCAACAATAATGCTGTTGTAATAATAATGCATGCAAAAATAAGCTGTTGTTTTTACAGTATAATACTGTACAGCAGAGATTTCAGTTTAAAACTGCAAAAACACAGTAATAAACTAAAACTAGCTATTTTACACTTTATCACTATAAAATTAGCAATTTTATTATAAAATTAGATGTTTTATACTGCAAAAACAGCAGTATAATACTGGCAGCAGAGGTTCCAGTTTAAAACTGTAAAATGCGCAGTAATAAACTGAAACTAGCAATTTTAGTCTACTACTTTAAAATTAGCAATTTTACAGTTTATCAATGTGAAATTAGCAACTTTACAGTTTATTAATGAAAAATTAGCAATTTTAGTTTATTAATGTAAAACTACTCTAAATTGGCTGTATTATACTGTAAAATTAACTGTATTATACTGTAAAAACATCTGTTTTTTACAGAGTAGCTTTCGTCACCATTTTTTTTCTTCTTCTGTTACCATTCAGTGTTTTATTGCTGCTCACATTTCTAAAAGGAGATTGAAAGAGTAAGAGGGTAATTCAATAATAATGATACAGGTGTTAATGTCAAGTGGCCCTTAACTTTTTCCGAGAAGGCTAGAGATTCAATGTTTCAGAACTGCCGCATCATTTGTAGCGGGGTTTTTTTCGGGTTTTCCTAAACCTGTCAGGGTATTAAGGGTATTTCATTTCATTTCACCCTCCAGGGTCCCCCGTACCTACCAGCTTAGTGGTTTAACCGGGATAGGGCCCTGAAGAGCGCTCTGTTCTTAATTTTGAACCAGAACCTAGGGTCGAGCAAACCATAGGCCCTAGCACCCCCAGAGGTATCGTTTCACTTGGAGGACTTTGTGACCACGACATTTTTAACGCCTCCCAGTCACCATTAATCAAGACGGTGGATCTTTGATCGGCTGGGATCGAACTCGGGTCCTTTCGGACACGAGTCCGATGCCTTACCGATCGGGCCACCACGGCCCTTGGTATTAAGGGTATGTACTCCTAATACTCTATCCTATTAAATATACCCTAATTTTTCTGGCTTGTGTAATTTTTATTAAAAAAATATATTGTTTATGGTGGAAGTAAGTTGATTAATCCCATCGAATTTAGCAATTATTATGCAAATATGTACAAGTTTACAGTCTAAATTTTTTCACGGTGACCTCCGATGCTTTTGCGCATGACTGAGGTCTCAACTAACTTTATGATAATAGGGGGTGTTGGGGACAGGAGAGATAAGGAATGATGAGGATATTTTGCTTTGTTTAATTTTGTTTTTATTTGGTTGGTTTATTTGACGCGTTGGTGGGCGTTGATTTTTTATTCCTCTTTTTTTTTTTTTAAGTTATTCGTCTTCCTTATTAGTTCTAGAAAAATAAAAAATTACTAGCTGCCAGGGCAGCTAGATTAGCTTCCTGCGGCATGTTGATGCATAATGTCCAACCGCCACCCAACTTTTACCTCATTCTGATGTGATATTATTTGATATAATTCAATTTTCATAAGATTTTAAGACATACTACGTACGTGGCCCACTAATGCCCAAGCAGCTAGCTGCGTGGCCCGGCGTTTCACGGGCGATTCGCGCCTTTAAAGTAGTAAAGAATGTTTCAAAGAAATACTCGCCGCCAATCCGTCTCGCTAACAGGCGTTTCACGCTTTCACTTTTTCCCTGCATCAAAAAAAAAATCATTCGAAGTATTGAGATGCTTCGCGACTTCAAAATGGTGAGGAAAGTTATAGCAAGTTCTGCTCTCTCAAGGGAAAGAAGCAAACATAGATACTCAGTTTTTAATAAAAGTATATGGCTTTTCAACTAATGAATGTTTCAAAATATTACAAGTTGTTAGAAATAAAAAATATTACGTACGTGACCCGCTAATGAGTTTCATGTTTGAGTTAAGCCTTCATTCAAAATTCTCATTATCAGTTATTACTGTTTCATAGCAACCACGTTTTGAAACAATGGATTTCATATTTAATCATTTATTAGGCTTAATCGCTTTAAATTTGACTACTTATTAATTGATATCTTCGTTAATTAAAATCGTATAATTATGTAGATTGAAACTGATGAAGCCTGAAAAATTACCTATCTATCGGTACCTGGTTCGACTTTCAGTTCAGTGGCGTTCAGGAGAAAGAAGCGTGACATAGAAAGAAAGATAGAAAGATACTTAGTTTTTAATATAAGTAGATTGCACTGAGCAGAAATGCTACCTTGGTGCATTTCCTTAATCAAGCTGTCACCCCTTTTTGAAATAGATCCGTTCAACTGTGCTAGGTGCGCCTTTCAATTTGGACAGTAAATGCCGATAAAAAGCTTTAATCCTATTTTAAACGATTTTTCTTTTTTTTTTTTTTGTCCAAAATTTCGATTTTCCGAAGATTGTCTAAAACCAATCGCATCTGTCAATCAATGTTTCCTGTATTCAACATTTCATTATCAGCACATTCTCTCCATTTTAATCAGAAAAAAACTCACATATTTTAAAATTCCATAATAAGTTAAGATAAAAACCTCTTCAACACTTTGACGCACGTCAACTCCTCCTGGTAAGTTCAGCAGGAGAAAGGGTGAAACGCTAGGAGACGAAATCATAATAAGCCAGAGCTTTGACACCTTTCTCTTGCAGCTGCTTTCAAGTAGAGGGGAGTCACTGGGGGACCTCTTCGGCCGCAATGACACTGCGATGTGTCATGGCACTTACAACCCCTCCGAATAATGACGCATTGCAAGAACCATCACTTTTGGAACCCGCTTATTTCGGATATTCCTGGCGAAAATGTGATTATTTTTCCGTATTCGTTTTATATATGTTAGAATCTCAGAACTAACGTAAGTAGTAACTTTAGACGTCAGATGCATGTTAAGAGTGTGAATCTTGCTCTTTTAACGCTGCTAAATTATTGTGAAAAAGTTTCTTTTATCGAATAACATTCCCATTGGTTGATGCAGAGTAAGATTCAACATATAATGCAGTAATAAAGTGGAAATCACCACATTTAGACTAACGTCGTTCTGGTTCTGAGGTACAGATATATTGAAGCTAAAGTATTAAATGCTCTTTTTTTCTCACTCATAACTTAAATGATTAAGGGAAAAAAATGTGCGAAAAAAAATTTAAGATATGGGATTCGAATCATTTCAGTTTTAAAAGCTTAAATTAAAAACTTTAGTAATGAATTTAATTTTTTAATTTTAAATAAAATCGTGAAAAAGCTTGTTTCACAAAAGGTCTCTAATTGCTAATTCCCACAAAAAAAGAAGAAAAAAGACGTAGAAAACAATTGGTTGTCTTTCATTTATCAATTATTCTCACGTCAAACAGATAATAGTGGAAAAGTTAACATGAGAAAATTTGCGGTATTTTTCAGATTGAGCCTCACCCCTGATCGTTTAAAGATGGCCTAACACAATGAACCCACAGCACAACTTTAATCTTCTTTTTTACTTCTTTGTTCTTAATTTTGACATTAAAAAGAATTCGTTCCGCGTTTTGTTACTTATCTTCCTTGATATTGCGCCTTGTATTGCGCAGTATCAACCTGATCTTCCTACTTAATCATGGGCATGAATTGAGTTTCAAATGTAATGAACATTAAAAAATCTTGCACATAAAGTTTGAAAAAAAAAAAACCGATCGCTCTCAAAGTTATAATAGCTACCGTATAAGTACGGTGAAGCCTAATTAGTGGAACATTGGAAAAAACGTTTCGAACTCTAAAACACGCTAACACCAAATCCTCCACAACTGCAGTTTCTGGTCACAACACGAATCGTTACCAACTGAAGAACTAGTTCTGTAGTTCTGTGTATGTCGGGGCACGTATTAAGAAAAAACCATATAAGTACGCCATATTAGGAAGAAGTCATAAATGGTGACATCACCCTCCCTCTCTATCTGCCAGTCTGTCTGTCTGTCTAATGAGTATATGAGGAATTCGCCTAGAAATTTACAATCTCAAAAGCTAAAAGCTCCATATGACCCATTTTTTCCAGAGTTTTTGGTATTAGAGAAAAATTCCGGGCGATCGTTTTGGTTCACGTACGATTGGGCAATAATGAACAACGTAGTTTTCAACTAAAAACATGAAGGCATTATAAAATCAAAAATTAAAGCAGAACATTCATTTTCTTGAAATATTTAAAGGCACGCTTCTTCTGAAATCCGATCTAATAATTAAAAATAAATTTTATTTTTTTATCAAAGAAATTTTTCTTGCTCAGTTGCGAATACTTTGAAATACATTAGATATACCACCTGTGTATACAGGCAGGCAACCCCCTTGTATTTTTCTTGAATTTTTTTAAGTAATTGCTCACTAAATGAATAACACCTTCAACCCTAAACTACATTTCAAAACAATAATGTATTTAACTTTTACGATTATTTTAGACATTCTTTGATGTTTGACATCAAAACTGAATAATTTCAGTAACAATTGTCATGGAAATGTCATCAAAATCATCTTATATTCCTTTAATTATCAAAAAATAATTCACCTCTTAAAAGATTGCATCAGAACATTGTTTGTTTCTTATATATAAGAAAATCGGTTAAATCAATTAATAATGGTTCGTTTGGTTTATTTTTTTAGCAATATTTATAGTCTAATACATAGTTCAGTAGCGGTATTTTCCGTAGACAAACATATGCTACAGTTATGTTCCACGAAAACACTATTTTACATACAATAATTTGTTTTGAAATTTAGTTTCTATGTTTAGATGGCAGACTTCTTATAATTCATAAATGTTGTGAAGAAATTCCTATTTAAAGCAATCAATAGAGGGATTTTCCGACAGGATATTGAGCTGATGCTTTATTCACATTTCAAATGAGAATCACAAAAGTTTTACTCTGGAAAATGAGATTAAAATGCAACACATAAAACTGATTTAATAAGCCAGAGAGAAAATAATGGATCATCAGTAAACAAATAGGAAATATTTTAAAAAGTTTAAAACTCGAGTGGAATCCAAATCCTAAACCTGAAAAAAGAAAAAATCTACAGACCAGAAATAAAAGAGCCGTTTTCTTTTTATCACAATAACATCGAGTTTGGGAAATTAGCTTATTATAACTATCATAAAATTTATAAATTTAAACTTGATAGGACCTTTAGTTGAATTTTATTTCTATAAAAGTAAGCTATTACCTGTTATATTAGCAATATCCGGTTAATACATTCCTTATATTAATATTTATGGTTGTGTAATTTTTAGCTGTCAATATCTTTAATAGAAAAAGCAAGCACATATTTTTCATATGCAAAACATTTAAACTATAAAGTTACCACATGGATATAAAAATTTCGAAATATAGAAGCTATTTTCGAGGCATTGTTTTCTCTTTTGAGTTTTTTTCTCATCTTTTATGTGGCTAGCACTAAAATGTTATCAGCTCCAATGTTATTATGGTCCATATCGATGCCAATATTTTTTTTTAATCTGTAAATAAATTTTGGATGTTAACAGTAGCGTTTACCGAAAATAATGTTCACGACAACCTCCTTATCGCTATTTGCAGTGCTTGATTATTTTCTTTTAATTCTTACATTATTTTTTGAAATGCATCAAGAAATATTACCATGAAAAGTTTTGCTTTCTGCACCCCTCTCTTTGGTTTGATGGACATCAGAAACTAATCAGTACCTTGTGGCCGTTCTTAACCCTACACTGCATAGCGTTGCCAATTGGCTACATGTACTTTTTTTCCTTATGACCATGCATAAGGCAACTCAAGCATAAAAAGCAAGTTTTCGATATATTTAAAGCAAATATAACCATCTATCCTCAAAACTAATTTTTTTAAAATGTGTTCCAATGTTTTCTTATTACACTAAAAAACATATATACGTCTTTCAAAGAAAAAAAAATCATGCAGTGTAGGGTTAAATACCACTTTTTTATTGACTTCCTGCTCTTCTTGCGATATAGTAATCACACATTCCATTTAAAACTCTTGTTTTACCCTTAGAGTACCCGTGGTACCCTTGGAGCAGTAAGTGGCATCATTTAAGTAGTTGCATTACATTGTGTACGTTTATGGATTTCCGTTTGATGACTTGCATTGTTTTTTGAGTTAGAACGATTGTAACAGCTCCCACTGCCAGACAAACGCACAGACACACAAAGAAAAACACCATTCAACAACTTTTCAATATGGTATATTATTTCTCTAACATGTTTTTCTGTTACCACATCTAAATATCCTTATTTCTTTTCAAAATTTCATGATTTTCTCATTTAAAAGCTTCTCGTGCTGTCCATTGAAGAAAAATAGAAATGGTCTAAAACCTGTTTGTGTCAAAAAAAAAAAAAAACTTTTTTAAATCTTTTAATTACACATCACTTCAACGAATAGCATCCGAAAAGTAAGATGCAGTGGCGCGGTTGAAATAGATAGAGCGTTGCTCTAGAAAAGCAAAGATTCTACGGGCTTTACCACTTTTGACTGATTTTTTTCACCGGTTAATTTTGGTCTAAATTTCCCAGAATATATTATCTAAACTTATTGTACAGTTACTACGATCCTAAATGAACCAGAAAAGAAAATGTATAATTTACCATGGTAAGTTAGCATGAATAATTTTTCTTAAAGGTTCTTTCTTTTTGTTTCCTTAGGACTTTAAAAAACTACCAAGGTCATTTAATTTTCTTTCAAATCAGCTAAAAATAACAATCAACTTTGCGCCTGATATTTGAAAAATTTCAGTAAAAAAAATCGAATTTTGAGTTACTGCTGACGAGAACCAATGCTTCGTGTGAGGCAGCTAGTAACATTTATTCCAAATTTTGAGCAAAAAATAAATAAAAACTGAAACACAGCCTTGACACGGCAATATTTGGCAACACTCTAAAGTAACACTACATTAAATGTTTGACATTTTCTAAAAGTGATGAAAGTATCTTTAACAAGCTTTAAAATGCGTGAATGCGTCATAAATCACACGTTTTCATAAATCTACCATTTCCGTCTTCATAGCTTGAACGTAAAAGGAAAAGATAAGAATATACATTTGTGCAACCATTAAAAACTAGAATTAATTGTCATTGCATTTCAACCTTTTCTACGCAAAATTAACATGGATACGCATAAATACTACATAACAACTTTTTTAACAAATTACTCACATTAAAATCAAAATTATACAATGCGTGTTCGAAATTGACTACTTTTCGCAAATTATTTGTGACAAGTTGACCTGTGTGCCGTAATTAGAGTCCACACCTTTGGTGAAAAATAATTTTCTTTGTCCTTTAGCAAACATAAGTCTTATGAGTGCAGTTTTACCCAAATATGTGACATAAAAATAATGTTTCTGCTCTGACTATTTAAGCCCATGTAATTGTATTGCGTGGGTAATGCAAAATGAGTTTAAGTCACTACTCGAATAAATAATTCTATCGCGTTTCATGAGCTGCATAAATAATGCTGTTTTATTTTGAGAACCGATCACTTTTGACTAAAAATATTTCACCGAATATTTTTCGGTGCAAACTTTTAGTTTGCTTCTCTCGTGATCTGTTTTTCAGTGGAAATAACATAATACAATAGTAAATAAACAGTAAACAAGAAGTTTTGTTGAAAACTGAGCGTGACTACTTTGATGTTCAATATTAATTTTGCAACATGAGCTAAATGCATCCCACAGTTGGATTACCCCCCGTTGCAAATACTTTCAAATATATCTTTTTCATAATAATAAATGTTGTTGTTTTTTTAAGTCAAATATGGGTCATTTTCACCATATGCTTACATTTCAGATTTTTTAAGTATTTTTTTTAACTTGCTATTTTCTTTTAAAATCACTAACAGATGTTTTGTCACATATTTTAGTTGTACGAAAAAGTAATTGGTTGTACACTTTGGAGCATAATTAACTACTATAATGCTGTTGTAAAACTTTAAGTTGCAAGGAAAATTGTCGTCCGTTACAATACAAAATCAATAGGAAATCTCACTTTTAAATTATACCATAGTGCCTAGAACTAACTTCTTTTGAAATTATTTGCGTCCCTGAAGCTTAAAACGATGTTTGTGGTTATTAAAATATTGATAAAAAACTGTATGGTAACGGACTTGACATTTGGTAACGGATTTGACCAGTAACGGACTTGACATTTCAACCAAAATGTCAAATTATGGCTAGGTTGTCGAACATAAAAATTAAACAACAATATGCATTTTCTTAGAGTTGTGTAATAATCAATATTTCGGGGTAAAAGTTAAGATAAACTAAAAATTAATACTAAAATCTCTGGTAACAGACTTGACAAAGAATAAAAATACGCACCTGGAAGAAATCTTGTGCGAAACTCCACAGCAATATTTCTCGACTCAGGAAAACAAAATAGTACGAAATAGTTACGTCACTAGTTTAAGTTAACTGAATACGGGTTACCATCTTTTGACTGCAATAAATACCTTTTTTAGCTAAAATAATCTTAAGGCAACGGACTTGACAAGAACTGCCAATGAAAATAATTTTTTGTATATACTTTTTTATACAATTGAGTATATAACAAAATAGTTGAACCTTGAACTTGCGAAAATTGGAAATGAACAAGCGTTTATGCCTTGATTCTCATTCTTAAAGACTTATATAAAAATAAATAAATAAATTTTAATAATTTTTAGAGTGATAGAATTTTTTTAGGGATATTTCTTGCAAAAAATAATTGTTCGCATTGAATTTAAAATATAAGTTATGCTTCAAAATTGTCTCTTTAACCTCCGGACAGCAAATGTAAGTAAATTTTAAAAATGACCCATATGGGTCTTATATGCTTAAAGAACACTTATAGGAGACGTTTAGTACAAAAACCAGCTTAATCTATGCAATTAAAAAATGATTTTTGTTCTCACAAAGGTGTATTTCTTTGCCTATAGTGTCGCAGTGCAAGGGGATGTGGAACGAGTCCTTATCCATCAGGTCGAAATTCATTTTCAAAAACCCATTTTCCTCAAAAAGCTTAGTCCATACTCGTACCATATCGCCACTGTAAAAATGAAAACCGTGGTTAATTAAAAACGTGACACCCTGCGATTCTTACGAGAAATAAGGTCTCAATTTCCTACCAGAAAATATTTCTACCATACTTACACTTCAAAAACTGCCAGATTTTATTTCCCACCAATATCAAATGCATCCTGTTTTTTATTGGTAATATTTTACGCAACTTTTCTCCTGACTGTCCCTAAGGAATACCGTAATTACGATTAGAAAGCATACGTTGACTATTGTTGCTGTTTTACGTAATTATGATGTTTCCTTTTAGTTTTGGAAAAATAAAACAATTCTGACTCTTGACTAAGGTTTTCAAGCAAACCCAAAAGGAAGAAATATGTTTTCAACCCTAACTTAAACTTTAAGATTATGATAACGAATAGATCTATAGTCATGAACCGCAATAAAGTTAAATAAAAATGTGATAATTGATGATTGTTAAAAGATATGAGGTCTCAATTTCCTTCCAGAAAATAATTCTTCTACGCTTACACTCCGAAAACTGCCAGATATTTTTTCCACCGATTTTAAATGCATCGTGTTTTTCAATGGTAGTATACTTTGCGGCATCTTTCTTTTGACGTTCCTTAGAGTTCTCCATCAACTATAATAATAAAAAAAAATATTGTTGTTATATTACGTAATTAAACAGGTTCTTTTCAGTTTAGGAAAATTAAAACAATTCTATTTCACTGACTAAAAGTTTTAAACAAACAAAATGAATAAAAAAAAATGGTTACATACATACTTAAACTTTATGATCTCTTAGTTCCTAGATATATAGTCATTAACTGCAAGAAAGTTAATTAAAAACGTGATACCCTCCAATTGTTAAAAGAAATACGGTCTCAGTTTCCTACCAGAAAATATTCCTACCACACTTACGCCCCGAAAACTGCCAGATTTTATTTTCCACCGATATCAAATGCATCGTGTTTATAATGGTAGTACATTATGCGTCTTTTTGCTTGTGACGTTCGTTCGGAAATAACATTATTACAAATCTTCCACACCGGGCACGCAAAGCAGTAATCGCGCCTTTTGGCTGGGAGCGATTGGCCGCTTCCCCTCAAGAGCTTTTATTTTAATCCCGCTAGAGAGTCATTTTCGGGAAATTACAGACACGTATTTTGTAACGTTTAACTCCTGAAATTACGAGACGTGGATAATTTTGTGCGAGACGGCCATCTTTGTCTCAGCACGTTCGGGGAAGAGTGGTTCCTTTTTGCTTAGAAATTGTGGCATTAAAAAATTGTTTAGTTGTTAACGGAATTCGGTGTATATTTTCTGGAAAAACTTGATAGTTTCTGCGAGCAAAACTTATACATATACTTCAGAAGTTTTTGTTAAAGTCTCGCTATACAGTGATTTCGGTGATTTACATTCACGTGTTATATAGGTTTAAACTCCTGAAATTAGCCAGAGAATTTGTGCATGATGTCTCTATTTGTCTCAGCCCTTTTGCAGTTTTTCTTTTTTTTTCTCTTTTTGCATGGGAAGTTTCTGTGACCCAATTTCAACTCATCCACCAAAACGGATTTAATTGCATATTTCTAGAAATGCTTGAAACATTTGTCAGTGAACAAAAAGATATATCTTAGAAGTTTTTAATAAAATCTCACTATATACTGTGATTTTCGGGAAATTACTGACACGTATTTGTAACGTTTAACTCCTGAAATTACGAGACGTGGATAATTTTGTGCGAGACGGCCATCTCTGTCTCAGCACGTTCGGGGAAGAGTGGTTCCTTTTTGCTTAGAAATTGCGGCATAAAAATATTTCTACGCGAGACGGAGTTTGTTGCATATTTTCCAGAAAAACTTGACAAGGCTTTTGTAAACAAAAATGTTTTTTAGAAGTTGTTATTGAAATTTCGCTATAGAGTGATTTCTCTTATTTATAGTAACGTGTTATGTAGCGATTTTTAACGCCTCACGTTAGATGGTGATTTTGTGCAAGATGTCCATCTTTGTTTTAGCGGGGTTTTTTTGTGAATGAGGAGTTTTTTGGTGACCAAATTGTAACTCTTCAACCAAAACAGAATTTTATTGTATATTTCTAGAGATGCTTGAAGCATTTTAAATAAACAAAAAAGTACCTTAAAAGTTATATTAAAATATCACTAAGATTCTCGGAAAGTTACAAATACGTATTTTGTAACGTTTAACTCCTGAAATTACAAGACGCGGATAACTTTGTGCAAGACGGCCATCTTTGTCTGAGCACGTTCAGGGAAGAGTGGTTCCTTTTTGCATGAGGAATAGTGGCATTAAAAAATTGTTTTGTTGTTTACGGAATTCGGTGTATATTTTCTGGAAAAACCTGACAGTTTCTGCGAAGCAATATATGTACATACTTTAGAAGTTTTTGTTTAAAGTCTCGCTATAGAATGATTTTTGTGATTTACAGTCACGTATTTTGTAGCTTTTGACTCCTGAAATTAGCTGTAGATTTTGTGCAAAATGGATCTCTTAGTCTCATCCATTTTACAGGTTTTTTTTTTTTTTTTTTTTGCTTGAAAAGTGTCTTTGCGACCCAAAAAGCAACTCTTCAACCGAAACAGAATTCACTGCATATATTCTTGAGATGCTTAAAACATGAACAAAAATATGTTTATTAAAATTTTTTTTTTAATTTCACAATAGGGCAATTCCATCGTTACAGACGTAACAATCGCAGACTTTGAACACAAATAATTCTGGTTTGGGCTGATGAAAGTCTTCAACTTTTTTCCTGTAGTGTAACTTGATGATGTTTATGCTACATTAAATTTGCGTGCAGATTGTTTAATTACAAAAAAATACAGAAATTAAAAACTCCCTGTTAGAGATGTACCGTAAATCAGGGTTACTTGGACCCAGAGAAGGGCTACTTGAGCCCACAGTAAAATGATAAAATCTGGGTTTGGTACTAGCGTTAGAGACTGCAGAGGGCTTCTACCTAGTGGAGAAACGAGGAACTACGTGCAAGTCTTCAAAAAGTAGGTACCAAACCTAGATTTTATCATTTTATTGTAGTGGGCTCAAGTAACCCCCTAGGGTCCAAGTACGGTATTTCACAAAACAGCAAAAACTCGACTATGTCATACAACTTACAATATTCCTCTGAATTATACGGAAATTTTGAACTTTTTTTTAATACGTGTTCTAGAGACTTCAAGCTTTCTGAAACCATAAAGATTGTGTGGATTTTGGTTGCCGAATTTGTGAAAAAAATTCATAAACTTGTTACGGGCGAAACAAAGTGGTGTTACAGACGTAACATCTCTGATTTGAAAGTAGAAAACAGTATTTTAAAGCAGGAATAAACAAAGATTATTGTGCTAAAACAATACAGTAGCATTAATTAACACATTATTTGAATATTTTAAGTTATACTGTAAGAGTTTTAGAAAATTTGGGTAAGTCTGGGGGAGTTCAGAGCATATGCCGATATGTCAATATGTAACAATAAATTAATGCATCTTAAGACAATTATTTCCAAGAAAGATTGACACAAGAAAAGTTTAGAAGGGCTTTCACACAAATTTATTTATTTGTATTCTTAAAATTAATGCATAATGGGGCTGCTACATAAAAAAATCGGGAAAAGTAAATTCCTCCCTGGAATCAGTGGTTGGTCTTAGGAGAACTTAAAAATTGGAAAATGTTGGATGATATAGCAGAATACTAGTACCAAACTAAAATTTAACCTTCTTGGTGACAGTTGGTCAATTTTGATATTTTTTTTTTTTTTTTTTTGAATGAAAAAATGTGTCCTTTTTCGTCCGACGTTTTCGAAATTCGAACGGCATTTTCGAAAATAAATTTCAATTACATGCCGACATAAATAAAAACTTCAAAATCAGAATACCAGAAACTTTAGTACTCGTACCATATTGTGCTATATACATGTATTGCTCATCCTGTGCTTTTTACCTATTTAATTGGAAATTTACTTTTGCTACGGACGTGACATGGAGCCATTTGTTATGTCCGAAATGTTACGTCTGTAACAGCATTAATTTAAAAACTAAATCAGTTGCAATATTTTTAACTATGGTGGGCAATTACTCTAAGAATTTGCCAAAAGGACCATTAAGGGGTTTTTTTTATTTTGATTTTTTAGGACGTAATGACAACTTTTGCTTCTTTTTTGTTCAGACGTAACATCAAACTTCTTTTTTTCAAACTTCAATTATACCATTTAGATCAATTCAAAAGAAATTAATGAATGCATATTATTATAGTACCGTCTTAGTAGTTAAAAATGTGCTACAAGTAGTTATTTTTGTTTTTATTTTTCGATGGGAAATATGCATTTGAAAATGTGTTATTTTTCTGATTTTTTTACAAGTTCGTGAATATCGTACTTCCAACTAAGAAAACAAGTATTATTCTAACTCTTACCAGAAAACCAATGCAGGATTCTTAAAATATACATCTTAAGTTTTAAAATGATGTATAACATAGCAACATAACTTCAATATGAATTTTTGACCAATTGGTTTCACTTTTCATGGAATGGCCCAATAATGAAATTTTTGGAAAATTATGGGCACATGTAACGTTTAACTCCTGTAATTACGTGGATAATTTTGTGCAAGACGGCCATCTCTGTCTCAGCACTTTCGGGGAAAAGTGGTTCCTTTTTGCATGAGAATAGAAGCATAAAAATATGCTTACGCCAAACGGAGTGTGTTGTATATTTTCCTTGTACATATGTATCTATGATTTTAAAAAGTTTTTATTATAATATTGGCAATAGAGTGATGTTTGCGAGTTACTGCTACATGTTATATTAAACTCCCCGCATTAGATGGCGATTTTGTGCAAGATGTCTATCTTTTCTTAACACGTTAGGGGAATGTTTTATTTATTTTGTATGAGGATTGTACAAAAATGGGCAAATTTGTGTTCCATACTAATTGCTCTTTTTGTTTTTAATTTAATAAAAAACTCTTTTGGGAATATTTTTATGCGTCTTTTGTTCTATAATTCTGATAACCAACAAAGTCAATAATTAATTATTATTCGTTTAAGAATAAAATATTACATTGAAATGTCATTCACATGCCCTGTCCCATAGGTGCAATTTTCACAATCAATGGAATATAGATTTAAAAAAAAGTGATATTTTTTTCTCAAGAGTTTTTTATTTATAAATGTGAATGTGTGCAAGATGTAAATCACAAAAAAAGCAAAATAATGTGAAAATAATATCTCTAAAAGTTAATCTAAACTTTGTATCAGCGATTATCAGTCATTCACATGTCTGAAAACTATACACATTTTTCTCTGAAATGTTTTATTTCAAAATCTGGCAACACATCTTAAAATAAAGCATGGAACTTTGTTGTTCCTGGCTGAAGATTTTGCTGTTCTGCAATTACTTTTTTATAAAAATCAAGCTAAACTCAACTTTCAAGGCAAGTGTTTTTCATCTTTGTCATTAACATGCCCCTCAGAATGCATCTAAAATGTACATGTAAATACATTTTGATAATGAACAATCCTAAGGCCTACATTTTTGGGTTCTAATTCGCAGTGAAGCCGAAAAATATTCAGATATGACTTTTTGAGAACACAATTACTTGTGTTTTGTCATTCACATGCCCCAATATGAGACACGTGGATGAATCAAAAGCCAAACTATGACCATGCAATGTTTAAAAATTAAGTCTAACAGTTTACAGGTTAAAAAATTTCATTAATATACCTATTGTTTTTGTGTTATTCACATACCTATTGTGTTATTCACATACCCATTGTGTCATCCACATGTCCTTTTTATCAATCACATATGCCTTTTAAAAAATAAAAATCCAAAAATACCATAAAATACAAACATTTCAGCTCTGCTGATATTCTATTTTAATTATGCAACTTATAAAGTACTTTGCTGATGTTTTTCAGATTTTTAATTTTAAATTAATTTTTTGATATCTACATGTTAGAAATATTCCCGTATTTGTAGAATCACCCATATATGTATATAATATATATATATATATATATATATATATATTATAGTATTTTTAACGGGCTGGTTATTTTGTCCGTAAAATTTAATACAGGTGTCTTTTATGCTTTTATTTTAAACTTGCGCTTTTATTTGAGACGACTCTCCAACTTTTAATCGATAATTTAAGGTAATTACAGTTAAAAAATACAGTCAACGCTCGTTATAACGGCCACACGTTATAAAGACCATCCTAATATAACGACCGGTGAGAAAACCCCCAACTGTATCCCAATATACACTATGTTCTACCTCTTATAGCGACCACTCGTTATAAAGACCGTTTTCTGTAGGACGGAGATGGTCGTTATATCGAGCGTCGACTGTATTAGAATACTTTATAGATTGGATAAAAAAGAATGTCGTAATCCAACAACAATTCAAGTTTTGATCTAAAGAATCTAATTGATTGGTTTGGTTACTGTGCACCGTACAGCTAACTCAGTCCAGTAAAAATGCATCCTCTATTTTTAATTGAATCCTTTCAGCATATATATAAAACCCGCGATAGTAATTACAGATGTTCGAGAGAATTACAGTAAATTAAGCGTTCAGAATTTCTCTCCAAAACTGCAAATTATAGCTAATGCAACCACACCCTGACTTTAAGCCCTTGTGATCTTCCAACTAAAGTACAGAATTTATGTATTTTTCACCACCTAACCGACCAGAATATCGTAGAATGGAAATGGATATCCATAAATAATGTGGCCTAAGTTTTTCCAGTAATTGCTCAACCGAGAAGTATTATTGTAATTGTTTGGGTTACACCTTCTTGTGGTCTCATGGGAGGATCAGAAGCTAAATCTCGATTATACTCCATTGTTGTGCACTTTTGAGGTGAATCGGTGTTAAAATATTTGTTGCCTCGTCTAGTTTTGTGTTGGTATGACAGACTCAGCGATAGATCTTTGTAGAATAATGAAACATAACAGCGAATCTGTTCGTAATTGTTTCCATATTATACTTAGTTTCTTGCGAAACCCATAATCATACTTTTTCTTTTAAAAATTCAAAAGAAATTAGAAAAATAAATTATAAATAAATATATACATAACTACATAAATAAAAAAATAAATGAAAAAATAAAAAAAGCGAAAAATAGAAACAAAGAAAAAAAAACTATACTGTAAAAAATGACTATTGTTTTTACTTATAATACAGCTAATTTTATAATAATAACCTATACATTTTTAATTTTACATAATTGAACTAGTACTAAACTGTAAAATTGCTAATTTAACAGTTTATTACCGTGAATTTTACAGTTTTAAACTGGAACCTCTGCTGCCAGCACAATACTGTTGTTTTTACAGTATTATGTTACTAAACTTTACGGCAAATAACTGTAACATTGCTAACTTTTTAGTAAGAAATTGTAATATTTGATAATTCTACAGTTTATTACTGTGCATTTTAGTTATAAATTGGAACCTTGGCAAGCCAGTATGAAACTGTAACAGCGACAGTTCATTTTTTGCAGTGTAAAACAGTTTTTTAGGTTTGTTCACAAATGATGTCTCTCGTTGTGGAGATAGGGGTACATGAAACTGTGACAGTTTGTGACAAGGGGAGCGAGGGAGTAACAAGAAGAGTGATACCACACATAACTTAATAACATTACGATAGGTAACAATACGATTTCATATCTATATTCCGCTGACTTTTGCCACAGTAGGTTGCTTAAATGAGAGGGTGCTGCTTTCAGAGATTTAACATGAAAAAATGCAAAAAATGACATACCCAATAAAAAAAAAAAATTGGATCTGTACACTACATAACTTAACCCTTCACTGCACGGTGTGCCAGATCTGGCACAAACCAAATAAACCCTCATATATTCCTATGCTTTTTAAATACAGTTAAACTGAGCTTTGTGCCCCTTCTGGAACATTGCTATAACAGTTTAGTGTGATGTTTATGCACTAGTTAGTTGCACTAGTCTAGGTATTACAGTTCTTGCTTTTTAAAGAAAGAGTGTCTGCATTTCCGTTAGAAGTGTGCTTAGTCATTATTTCCTTTGTTCTAAAAATGTTTAAATACACTTAGTGGAAAGTTTGTTTATACCACTTATGGCACAAAACACATTGTAGATTGTAATAGAGGTCCTTGGGGTGAATTGTAGTAATGGTACCAAATGTAGTAGTGGTTACTTCACCGAAAGTACGGGTTGATTGAGGCATTAAAGAATCCAAATGTGCAACACATCATTTGTTTATTTTCATTCTTGATATAATATCCTCAAGACACAGATATAAAGAGAAATTCAATCTGACATTATTTGCAAATCCTAATCGATGCATTTTCATATCAAAATTTAAGTAAGGTTAGAGATATCAATACAATGCGTTGTAGACGCAATAATCCAGGTAGGATTACATCGGTGTAGGAGAGCATCTGGACTCAGGATGACCGGGCATAACTAAAGATGAAATACGATCGACTTACCCGTCATGGGGAACAACTTTCAGAAGGAGACACGCGGAAATTATACGCCTGTGAAATGGAGGCATATCGACCACCAAAAACCGGCCGTATCCCAACGGGATGTAAAGATCACGCTGAGGCCTGAACGGACAGCAGTCCGCACGCACAAGCTGCAACAGGAATAAAAATAATAATGCCACGATTGGCGAGAAAACATGACTTAAATACAGTAACCGGCAAACATACGCAGGCTCCACAATGTAAAAAACACAACCGGGTTTGCAAGGAGCAAAAATAAATCCCAGTTTGAGAAAGAAGCCAACGCGTCGCCAAATGACGAGGCGCGCCAAATGCTTGATCGAATGGACTAAGAAATATGTCAAAGACAAAGGAAATTTAATGAAAAGATGTCCAAGGAAGACGAAAACATTACTCACATATAGCGACACATAAAATATATTCTTGGTATTAATTCCGAGACAAAAATCACACCATAACGCTATTAAAACGATAGAGATAACATATCAGACACAACGTAGAATATGATACAAAATTGATTCGAAATGACACATAAAAACATCTACATGGGAAATGACTTGATTAGAATAATGCCCGATGTGATTTTACACATATAACATACAAAAACATAACATATAAGACATTTAAAACATTGAAAAAAAAAGTACCACCACGTGTACCGAATGGGGTGACGCTATGAGTAATACAGACATTTTAGTAAACTTCCTGGACACGGAAAAACCCAAACTACATACTAGAATGTAGCCAAGAAAGTAAGGAATTCGAAATGAATTAAAAAAGTATTTAAAATAGAATGGAACGTATTCAAAACTTACCAAAACTGTCGGCAAGGCAGCGAAAAAGTAAGCCACCGCGAGTGTTGCCAATCCGAGTCGCGGAGGGCGAAAGTTTGGAAGAACCAAATACGGGAGAGTGAAAAAGGTGGAGTACGTATGTCTGCAACAATGGAGAGAAGGACAGCGTCAACCAGACCAGGAAATGACGTAAGGGGAGGTATATTGGAGCAACCGCGTAACACCGTTGTATAGCGATACAACATAGATTATTACACTTATCGGTTTACAAAGCATATGCTATGTGCTTTGTGCCATATATAGAACAAACAATTAAAACATCATTTTTGGTGCACATTTTTAAGATTAATTTTTTTCTTTATTTTTCCTGAACTCAGGGCTATTTAAAAGGAAACAAATGATTTTTTTCATTAAAATATAAAAAATCGTGCAGTGAAGGGTTAAAACCCTGTTAAAGATTTCTTTATTATTATTATTTTTTAACGGTTGAAAAAAATAGATGCGTGAACTCATATACGCGCATACTAAGAAGTAATACTTTAAGAAGTAATACTTCTTAAATTCAGTTTTTGGCACTTACAAAATGTGTTGAATATAGAGTTTGAAACTTTTAAATTTAAAAAAATTTGGATGTTTTGTTAGCGGTATTCAAAATTTGAAGGAAAAAACTCGCATTTCTTTGTAAGAAATAATGATCTCAATACATTTTGCATATAAAGCATTGAATTTGTACAATAATTTAAAGAGATTTATTTTTCAAATAAAATTCAAAAACAAATAAACAATTAAAATACAACAGTAATCATTATCTTGTAGAAAACAATATGATGAAAAGTATTATTTAGAATAGTTTAAGAAACATTCAGACATGTTGTGAACATTGAAAATCCGCCCTTAAATACTTCCCTGATTGCATGAATGCGAAGTCTGTGTGTGTGTGTGTTTCTTAGAATAAAGCAAAAACATAACGAGTAGTACTTTCCATATATAGTTCATGTCACGAAACTTATCCATCTATATTCATCGAGAGGAAAACAGTAGAATTGTGTAGTAAGTTCGAGAGATCGAATCGGATACGTCATTGAGAATAGTAATTATGATTGATTATGAAAAATGTTAGCTGTCATTCAGATGAAAAATAGCTTTTTTAAAGAAACGTCGGACTTTTTCTTAATTTATATCCTTAATATTACATCAGGATTTCCTCCGGTTTAGGGATATCAAAACAAAGTTAATAGCAGTTTTCATTTTTGATGTATTGAGACCCATATCGTAATATAAACGCTCTCATCTTTGATCGGTTTGTTTTGGAATATATATATATATATATATATATATATATATATATATATATATATATATTAGAGATGGAACGAAGCGGCATTTGGCCGAAGCGCCGAATACCGAAGCTTCGGCCAACTAATGGCCGATGCTTCGGCCGAAGCTTCGGCTGGCGCACATATTGAAGTTTTTGGATAAAATGCATAATAAATTCCGCAGAGTTTTATACTTTTCTCCATGTGTTTTAATATTCTTAGCGTTACACAATATTTTCAGCTTACTGTGGCATTCTTAAATTGATTTCATTATAGTTTATTTTTATTTTGGTTGTTTTTATTTTAATGTTCTTAGTATTACAGAACATATTCAGCTTACTGAGTCATTCTTAAATTAATTTCACTAATTAAAAGTTTTCTGTTTTTTTTTTGCTTTGTACTGTTAGTACAAGAAAAGACGACATTACTATTTTTGTATTGCAAATTAGTAGTCTGCAGTTCAGTTGATGTTTTATAATAAAACAACTGATATGATCATGTATTATACCATAGAACTACCCAACCTACTACTATTTACGTTGTGTTATATATTTATCTTAATATTCTTAATGCAAAATGAGTCAGTTTTTGGTGAATTCGAAAAAACAGTAGGGTAAAAGCACCAGTAGTCGGCCATTTAAGAGATCTTTTGTTGATCTTGGCTAACCTAGAACTTTCAGCTATAAATACAGTAACAAAAACAAGGTAAAACTTTAGGATGAACCATTCTGATAGTGAATCATCTACTTGTTTCAGAAATTAAAAAAAAAAATGTGTTAAAATCCAAGCTGTTGTCAACACTAGTAAATGCTCCAGTAGTCGGCCACAGAATCATCTTACCTGAAAAATAAGCAGAATCGCAATCTTGGATGACGGGCACACCATTCAAAATGAAATGACTCATTGCTAATTCAAGAAAAAGTACCCGAAACTTAACTGCCAATGGTTGATGATTGAGGATAAGTATATGAATGTGTGAATGCGTCATATCTGATTTTGAATTAAAAATGTACTATTTATAAGGAGTTTTATGTCATTGTGGCCGATTACTGGAGACTGTCCGACTACTGGAGCACTTACCCTATCATGCATTCTTTTTTTACTATTTTTTCATTCGCTGCATAAATTTCAGGCCGAAGCAGCCGAAGCGGCCGAATCACAACTCATGCTTCGGCCAGACCGAAGCTTCGGCAAATTGGCAGAAGAATATATATATATATATATATACACTGAAGTGACAAAAGTCATGGGATACCTCTTAATATCGTGTCGGCCCTCCTTTTGCCCGGCGAAGTGCAACAACTCGACGTGGCATGGACTCAACAAGTCGTTGGAAGTCTTCTGCAGGAATATTGAGCCATGCTGTCTCGATAGACGTCCATAATTGTGAAAGCGTTGATGGGGCAGGATTTTGGGCACGAACAGACCTCTCGATGGTGTCCCATAAATGCTCAATGGGATTCATGTCGGGCGATCTAGGTGGCCAAATCATTCGTTGGAATTGTCCAGAATTTTCTTCAAACCAATTGCGAACAGTTGTGGCCCGGTGACATGGCGCATTGTCATCCATAAAAATCCCATCGTTGTTTGGGTACATGAAGTCCATGAATGGCTGCAAGTGATCTCCAAGTAGCTGCACATAAGCATTTCCAGTCAATGTTCGGTCCAGTCGCACTAGAGGACCAAGTCCATGCCATGAAAAAACAGCCCACACCATTACGGAGCCACCACCAGCTGGAACAGTGCCTTGCTGACAGTTTGGGTCCATGGCTTCGTGGGGTCTGCGCCACACTCGAACCCTACCATCGGCTCTTACCAGCTGAAATCGTGACTCATCGGACCAGGCCACGGTTTTCCATTCATCTAGGAACCAACCGATATGCTCACGTGCCCACGAGAGTCGCTGCAAGCGATGTCGTTCTGTCAGTAAAGGCACTCGAGTCGGTCTTCTGCTGGAATAGCCCAAGAAATCCAAATTTCTCCGCACAGTTCTAGCAGACACGTCCATTGTACGTCCCACATTGATTTCTACGGTGATTTGACGCAGTGTTGCTTGTCTGTTAGAATTTACGACTCTTTGCATACGTCGCCGGTCTCGATCTTTAAGTGCAGGCGGTCGACCACTGCGCTGTCCATGGTGGGATGTTATGCCTGAAATTTCATACTCTCGGCACACTCTTGACACAGTGGATCTGGGAATGTTGAATTCTCTAACGATTTCCGAAATGGCATGACCCATGCGTCTAGCTCCAACTAACATTCCGCGTTCAAAGTCTGTTAATTCACGTCGTGCGGTCATCATCACGTTAAAACCTCTTCACATGAATAACTTGAACAGAAATGAAAGCTCTGTAAAAGCACTGCGCATTTATACCTGTTCTATGCGATGCTACTGCCATCTGAAAATTTGCATATTGCTATCCCATGACTTTTGTCACTTCAGTGTATATATATATATATATATATATATATATATATATATATATATATATATATATATATATATATATATATATATATATATATATATATATATATATATATATATATATATATATATATATATATATATATATATATGGGGGGACAGATGAACTTCTTTTTAAATCCAATTTGCACCTTTTGAAAGCACGCAAGAGCCCTCAGATTGAAAAAAAAAATAAACACGTATGTTTTTCAAAAAATAATTTATTTCTTATAGTATAAAAAGTACTCCTCTTCTTTTTTGAGCAAAAAGTATACTGCTTCAAAATTCGTAAGCTGACATAAAGCTATAAAAATAGACTATTAAACATCCATTTTAATGATTTACAAACCTTTCCTTTACCCTGAAATGACACAGGACTCACCACGTTCAGGCCGGTCATTTCAAAATTTTCCAGGGAGTTGCGTGCAAAAGGTACAAACCCAATTTCTGTTTTATCCGAAAACATCAAAACCAGGCACAATCAAATGTAATGATATAGATTTCTCAAAGCCGGGAGGGGGAGAGGGGGAGGCGAGTAACCCCACCTCCTTGACCTTACTTGGTATCAGCTTGCACTTGGGCCGATCAATAAGTTCAGATTATTCTGATGCTTGAAAATTAATTCAAACCTTGAAGGACTTCCAGAGTTTGAAGTTAAAAATCAACGTAAATAAAGCGCAAATAAGGTAGAAAGTACAGCAAATAGCTATTTCAAGGCTACAATGGAGCTCCTTCCTCATTACAAGAAGCTCAGCAAACAACATGAAAGCTGTAAGAGAACTGAGCGCGAAGCACGTGGACCCCCGTGCTTCTCGCTCAGTTCCCTTGCTGGTGCTTTCTACCTTATTTGTGCTTTATTTACGTTGATTTTTAACTTCAAATATAGTTCAGTTTAAAGCTTATTTGATCATTTTTCATTTAGACTTACAGAGTGCCTGAATCTATAAGCCAAATTAATCTGATGTAAGACACCCCATCTAATCATCTGAAGATTAAACTATAACTTTTTGGCTGTTTTTTTTTTTTTTTGAATTAAAATTGAAATTTTTTATTTTTTGAATATGTTTTCTTTCAAAGTGGGCTTGCAGTTCTGAAACTAGGACATAATTCGATTTTTTTTGTATTGTTCGTAAATGCAATTAAATAGTCCTTTCAAAGTAGAATGTTATAAATATTACATTTGCCCTATTTTGAAAAACAACACTAAATTTAAGCTCAAAAATAAAGCAGGAGACATAAATAATTTATTTTAATGATAAGGCATGAAGTTTCTTTTCCTCTATTTATTTTCTTCTTATTC
>JAXGGA010017034.1:0-25283 GCA_038373865.1 Uloborus plumipes | reverse complement strand
CTCGGCTGAGTAGTAAAAAGCCGAGTACTCAACATTTGGCTACTTGGTTAAAGTGCAACTCGGTACATCTCTCTTGATAATCCTTGTTCATAAAAAACTGGGAATAAGCAGAAAATTTTATGGATTATAGCAAATTTCTGATTAGCCAACCATGGACTAGTTATTGCTACAGAAAGCATTCTTTCATTCTGGTAGCCTTTTTTTTTCTTGTAGTGAATTACTTTGAAGATTATATTAAAAATCTCAGTTGAGTAATTGAATTAATATAAAGTTTTTAAGAGATCAAACCCTAAAACCATTGTTTTCTTACTTTCTCAAGAAGGCTCAAATCCATGGGATGAATAACATATTGAGGATAAGCTGGATACAGTTCTAAAGACACAGGATGATGAAATGCAACAGGCTATAAAAAAAAGTTATAGATTCAATTCAAATCTCTGAATAATGGTTTCATATGTACTGCTATTAATTTCTTTTTGTACAGAAACTAAATGCTTGGAAATTAAAAGCATTTATATTATTGAAAATGTGAGCTGGATCTTGTTTCGCACATCTTTAGAATTTATCAAACATGTGTTTAAATAATGCAATGCTCTTTGGCATTAAACAGTAATGTATGCAATTGATGTTCTTGAACATTCAACAGCTTATGTAACCTAAGTTAAAAAAAAAAAAATTGGAGAATTTACAAAGATGTATAATATTTATACCAAATATTTTAAGACTTTTCACAGATTAGGATTCTAGAATCAAAATTATGAAGATAGAAAAATTAAGTAAAACTTTTCTGGATTGAGATATGTCAGAAATATGATTGAAATATTTTTGACCATTTCAGCTAGTTGTGTCGCTATGAAAAAGTTTGGAGTTTGATGAAAATACATTGAATAATAAAAGCAAAACATATTAATGATAAAAATTAGGAAAAACACATTCAGATGTTAAATGGAAAGGCATTTATATTTCACAAAAGACACAAAGTGGACAAATATTTTCTATTTTAAATTGATATAAAATAGGATGCTAATAATGCGAGTTTTTTTTTTTTAAATCATACATTTAGTATTTGGACAAATACTTGATCGGAATTTCAACAAAATATTTGGTATTTAGCAAAATATGGTATTTGATGAACTCTTGGTTAAAGTCATTAATTAGCTTAACAAACACTTATTTGAGCAGTTATTTAAGTTTTTATAGTAATTTAAAAGTTAATATGTTGTAAGTCAGTTACTTTATTTGGTTTGCAAAAAAAAAAAAAAAAAAGCGGCAACTAGGGTGAAAAGAAGAGAAGCTATCAATAAATTGTCCTTTTACTGGCAACTGGTGACCAAAACAATTTCTCAATTTTGATAGTTCAGCTGTGCACATTTCTCACAAAATAGGAAACAGGATATAGCTTGGAATTCCTAAAAATTAGTTATTTAAAGACTGCAAGGGGCTGTGCTTGTAAGAAAGCATGACATGTGACAAGGAGAAAGGGTATGGTGGAGTGTGTCATTTGTGACAAAGGAGGAGGATGTTAAATTTGCTGGAAAAAATGGCGCTATTTATGTATATCCCCTGAGGAATAAAAATATGACACAGCACTAGGGATGCATCGATTAATCGGCCATAATCGGCCACTTTGCCGATTATTAATAATCGGCAAAATCGGGCTGATTAATCGAGGAAAGAATATTTTTTTAATTTTACTCTTAAAGTATACCTTCACTAAGAAACTATGATGAATAATTTTATTAACAGTAATAATAATCCTCACAGTTGATATAAAGTTTGTAATAAATTAATTCTCCTATTTTGAATAAATATGCATAGACAATGTTGCAACATTTTTCATGTGGCGACAGTTTTCTCCTTAGTACAGTGTTTTAGTAAACCTCTACTTTTCACAAAGAATAAAAGTCTTGAATTAAATTGCTACTAATTACTAAAAAAATTTAATTGAAAGTACTCCTAAATTGAAGTACAGACTCCCTTCCCCTTTTTCTGAATTTTTATGTCCAATTAACGTAATTAACAATGTGTTAATGCTATGTTATTGACAATAATATGAAAATTGATTCTAAGAAATTTGATAAAATATTGAAATTATTTTTTAAAAATTGGAAAAATGGAAAAAAAATCTTCTCTTGGAAATAAATTACTTACTATTTCTAAACTCGGAATTGAATAAGAGAAAAAAAACAGTGCTGATAAAATTGGTAGTATTAAAAACAATCATCCTTATCATTAATCGGCTGAGCCAATTAATCGGCCGATTATAAACAGCCGATTAATCGGTAATCAGCCAATTTGCTTATCGGTGCATCCCTACACAGCACATTTATTGTTTTTAGACTATTATTTCAACAAATCATTTTCAGCTCCTGTACAGTTTTTATTTCATGCAGCATTTACATTGCAGGGGCAATAAATGGTATTTTCCATCATAACAATGCAACACCAAGTTTTCATGAGCTAACAGAATTTATATAAAATTTCATGTTTACTAAAAACTTCACTCACTAAATGTCATACTTACAGCTCTTTGCCGCATTTTTGATACCCAAAGTTTTAATAGGCCACACAGATTGTCCAACGATATTTCAGTTAAAGTAGAAGATCGTGTATCAACATCTTCAGCCGCAAGAACACGTATGCATTCCGGACAAACCCAATCAGGAAGAGTTATTTCACCAATATCACTTAAACATCTTTGGTGGTAAGCTCTAGGGCAAGCCATGCAAGTCAAAACAATATTTTCTTTATGGCATACCCAGCAAAAACAATCGTTCTGTCTTCCCTGAAAATAAATTGTTGGGGTTAAACAATTTCAACCGAGGGAATATTTTTTTTTTTTTTTTCAAAACATAATATACTTGTTAGAAAAAATTAAACACAAGTCAGCAGGGCTGCGGAGTCGGAGGAAAAATGGTCGACTCCGACTACGGGATTTTAAAACTTTCGACTCCGACTCCCACTTTTTTTATTATTTATTTTTGTTTTCCTAAATGTGAAGAGGGAAAAACAAAGGTTGAAATTTTTAGTCCATTTTTAAAAGTTTCATTTTTATTCATGGTCGTAGCCAGGAATCACTTTAGGGGGGTGTAGTAAGCTGGGGTATCCCAGTTGGAGGTCATGGGAGGTCATTGTAACCTCTCAAAAAGTTCAATTTTCTCAAGAATTCTCACAGCTAATTTTACTACATGGACCTCAATTCTCGGAGGTCACTGTGACCTCCCAAAAAGTCAATTTTCTCCAGAGCAAAAGACAAGTGCCGCTCTTGTCATTGACTCCGTACAAAACTAATCCTTTTCTTGTTAAATGGCCAGACTTTATTTTAACACATTGCATTTTTGATGCAAATATTTTTCATTCACTTGCATAAGCCCAAACATAGCAATTCGTTTCACAAAGCAGACCCGCCACTTTGAAGCCCTTTTTATTGATCCTAGATGCTTAGGATTTGGATATTGAACGCTGGAAATTTGTATCTGTTAGTTTCAAAGATATGTTTTCACCTCCATAAAATTTCATCCACATCGGAGGTGGTCGGAGTCGGAGTCGACATGTTTTTCCGCGACTCCGACTCCTTTGGTCCAAAATCAGTCCGACTTCGACTCTTTGACTCCGACGCCCTGCAAGTCAGGTAATTTAATACACAATCTTTAGATAAAATATTATTATGCATTTTTTATTTCGGGATTAAACTTTTTTAGTCAGGCAAAATTTATATTTTCTTATCATTAATATCCTGCGTAACTCCTCGGCTAAAATTTCAAAAAAAAAAAAAAAAAGGTTCAGCTGAGAAGGCTATTAAGAAAGTTGTATATGAGAGCTTAATAATGTTAAAATTTAGTGTTATGTTCCTTTTCATAAAATGGTTTTCCAACTAATTTCCCTTGGAACATGTATGCCTCATAGTTGTAGTTAATGTCCTGACACATATGTCCCACCCAAAACAATAAATACTAAAGGCATCACAGTGTTTTGTAAATTTAAAAAATTATATTGAAGCCTTTCCCGTAATTAAAATCATTTTATTGTGTGAATATTGATGGTTCAGGTATTTAATTTGATGATTAATGTATTAACAATTAACATATTGAAAGAGTAATCATGGTTTTGCTTAACTTTTCTTGTAAACAGATACATTATAAATGTTTTTTAAATTAACATAAAATACATAATTGCATTAGATATGACTTAAAAAGGAGGCTGCTTTGATTCTACTGGTGTACAATAATTCACATATAAGTGGTAAATAAAATGTATGTGATACTTACAATAACACTTGGAGGAGGTTTTTCCACTCCAATTTCAAATTCTCCAATTCACTTTCCTTTCCCGTAATTAAAATCATTTTATTGTGTGAATATTGATGGTTCAGGTATTTAATTTGATGATTAATGTATTAACAATTAACATATTGAAAGAGTAATCATGGTTTTGCTTAACTTTTCTTGTAAACAGATACATTATAAATGTTTTTTAAATTAACATAAAATACATAATTGCATTAGATATGACTTAAAAAGGAGGCTGCTTTGATTCTACTGGTGTACAATAATTCACATATAAGTGGTAAATAAAATGTATGTGATACTTACAATAACACTTGGAGGAGGTTTTTCCACTCGTTTTCTTTTGGGTGGATGAGGTGCTAGAGATTTAACGTCATTACTGCTACTGTTACTGCCATAGCTAGAAAGCCTTTTTGTAGGTCTTCCTGACTCTAAATACCACATTGAGAATTTAGCATATTATTCATTAGATATCTGTATGTTGTTGTATATGGCACATCTAGTGATCAAATAGGGGAATGGGGGGGCAAAGTGATGTAATTAAGACAACTTGCCTTTTTCAGAATGAACAAAATGGAAGTATGATTTGAAAATCTCAGTGCATACAGAAAGAGCAATTTATTTTACAATAAAACTTGTATTGAAGCCTTATTTTTCATTTTTGACAGTAAATTTGCACTTTCGGAAAAAGAGGGGCACATTTTTCACTCTGCCACATGTATGTTGCAATGCAAAAAAATATTTTTCTAAAAAAAATATTTCTGATTTAATTATTGAAAATGCTTTTCATCAACTGACTGAATGAATAAATAATGAAATAATTGAATAAACAAATAAATCAATACACAAGAAAAATTAATAATAACTGAGTACATGAAATATACAATGAAGAAAAAGAGGAATGAACTAATAAATAGGTGAAATAATAAAAGAAAAAAATGTAAATGAATTAATGAATAAATACACAGGTGATTTTATTAATGACTGAATAAACAAAGAAAATAGATTATTTCACTTTGCCCTGTGTGCATACGACAAATTGCGTTAAGCAATTAAAATGAAAAGTGTTGCTAAAAAAGTACTGCACTAAATATCAGTGGATTTAAATTAATACTTAAAATGTTAACTGCAAAAACTTGATCATTTTACAATAGCAAAAATTATTTTTAATAAACCATAAAATATTACAAGATGTGTAACAAATTCTTTGAATGACTAATATTATATACCTTGATCTTCAGACCTATTTATTTTTTGAAGTGCTAGATAGGTGGTATAGCAAATCATTTCAAAATTTTACTCCGGCCTGCTATTTCACTTTACTCCACATTCCCCAAACTTAAAATCAAAACAGGCAAAAATTGATGGAGAAAATAAACCAAAAGGAATATTTAATGAATCATCCACAGTTCAAAATAAACGATAAAATGAAAAAATGCAATATAATGTTGTCTACATAAAGAAAATATGAAATTTTACATTAAGTATTAAATACTATTCAGCAATTACACAAATTATTTTACAACATTATTCTCAAATGGCACAAATGTAATATTTTGCTGATGAACTGCTTATTTCTAAGAGAATTTAGACATATGCATACATAATTCCTTAAAAAAATTCATGCATATGCATTTTGCAAGCTAAAGTTACGAAATGTCTGTCTGTAAGTATTCTCGTAGCTTAGGGTATTATTTTCTTTAAAATATGCAAGAGATTAGAAAATGCTTTTTTTTATCCTTTTGTGATGAGTTTTCAAAAAAAAAAGGCTATTTTTATGTGATCAGAATTTAATGAGCATTGATTTTTTTTTTTTTTTGTACTTGGAAAAACATTTTGAAACTTTTATTTTTATTTGAAATTTGATTATATATTACACACTTTTTGTTGGACAACCATTTATTTTTTTTTTTGGCTAAAAAAATTTCCAAGGCTATAATCTATGTTAGGATTGGTACACAAAATTATTCAATTAGGAAAAATATTTTTATAGTAGCTCAAACAAAGAAAATTATTTCCAAAACCAATTTTTTTTAATAGTATGCCATAAAACAATGAAAAGTTTAATGAGGCTGACTAAACAATTATTTATTTATATTCCTAACATTTCAAATTAGGAAAGAATGCTGGGTAATTCAAAAAAAAAAGTTTTGCTTTAACAATTTTCATTAATTGCATTTTTGTCCCTTGTCCTTGCTTCTGATCTCATGTCTAAACTTATATGAATGCTGAAAGCACAATTGGAGCCGAAATGTAGAACATAAAGGCAATGGCACAGAAAACTTAATGAAAAATTACTGCATTGTGCATGACATAAAATTGATTGAGAGCTATCTATGATGTTATCAAGAACAGAGCCTCTCCCCTACCCCTGAAATTCTGTAAAGGTGGAATATACGCTATTAATCTGAGAACTCTATCTATTCTAATAATTTCATAGTTTACACTGTTTTGGCAAAAATATTACATCAAGTGAAAATTCACTGCAGAGTATTTTTAGTGCACCTCTGATTAGTTGAGCTATGAAATTGACAATGTTTACCTCTTTTTGGAAAGTTCTGGGCTGAAGAAAGTATTATGGGAGCGGATTTGAGTTAGAATCTTTTGGTTAAACTACTATGAAAGTAATACAACTCAACACAGCACAAATTACCTTACTCAATTACATGACACAGAGGTAAACATTATGAAAGTCAATGCGCAACTATCAGAGCCACACTATCAGTATACTTCACACACAAAGAAAATAAATCTTTTCTTTTTAGTATTACCTTTTGGAAGTTCAACTATATCATCTCCTTTTAAGCTGAAAAAGAAAAAAAAATAAGGATGTATTTTTGAAGAAATAACAAGAAAAGTTGAAACAATTTAATTGCAACTAAGAAACTGCAAAGAACAAAAAGCGACTACAAACGCACATTTTCCAACATGTCACAAATCTAGTCCTTACATCTTAGTAAACAAAATATAAAAAATAAACTTCAATACATGATTTTCCAATAAAAAATACAGAACATGAAGGCATGAAACTAATCTTAAACAATTCAAAATAATGAGTCAACTTCTTAATTAAATTTTCACTTGCACTTTCTTATATTTAGTAAAAGCTAAAAAATTCCACTCTTGGCAATAATTCTAATGAAAGAAATTAAGTCAATTTGATCAATCAAACAAGTTTGAATTTATATTGCACAAAAGCAGATTTTTTCTGCTAATCATGAATTACTTCTATGTTAATAATACAGATTAAAGCAGGGGTTCTAAAAAACTTCTGTGACTCGTGGCAGCCTTTTTTTTTTTCTTTTAAGCTCAACATTAGAAAGACTCAGTCAAAAATTGCATGAAGTGCTTTAGTATAGGTTGTAACACAAGTTGAGTTTCAGTGAAATACACATACCATACACTAACAGATGGCAGATTTTTATATGGTGAAGGTAGACCATCAAGAAAATTTGAAGAATTTGTTTTTTCAGATGAATCAGTTTCCATTTCATTTGATGCCACTGTTTGTTCTTCCATTTTTGGACCTGTAAATACATATTTTCATGTACTTATTTCTTAAAACAAATTAAAAAATGTAATGCTTTGTTAGTTAATGGCTTTAAAATATTCAGGCAACTGGAAAAAAAAAGATAGAAAAATCAAATTTAGGTGTGAATAGAGAAAGTTATGCCTAAAACACACAGGCATTTCTGTAACAAACATTATGGTAAACTGAAATGCAAATGTGAAGATTCTAACAGATACAAAAGACTAAATAGCATGGAAAACATTTGTAAGTAAAAAACGAAAGAAAAAGTGTCCAAACACACCCACACAAAGAAAAAGAGCCAATAAATTATAAATTAACACGATGGGGGTCATACAACACAATGCGGCAACAGAGAATTTCCGGCCAAACTTTCAAAATTCTTCCTAATTGCACAAAATATTTAGAATTTCTCTTTTTAGTATTGCTTAAAAGTCTGACATGATAAAAAATAATTTATAATATCTCTTCCTTAAAATTGTTTTCTATTTACCTAAAGGGCATTCAAATATTTTCTATGTTTAGCATTTTCAGTAATGTGCTTGTGAAAAAGTATGAAGCTTTTTGCTTTCTATTTACAGCACCTTAAAAGTAAATACGTTGAAATTTTTGAGTTGTGTTTTCTGCTCATACCAAAGTTTAGAAGAAAAAAAATCAGTTCTAAAAGTATTCTCCCAACTTGAGCAAACAAATTATAAAACTAAAATCTATTTCACCTCTTTTTCACAGTAAGCAAGTCACTTTTATACACTCCCTCAACTGGCTTTTATGAAATTTGAAACCAATATACAAATAGAAATGTAAAAACAATTAGTAACAGGCTCTAGGCCAAACTCGGCTGGACAAGCAAATTTACTTTCATTAATTGTCCCTTATAAAAACGTTTCCTTTTTGTCATCCCTTTCTTTTTATGTTTTGTTCCTGAACTTCTGATGAGCAGCTACAACCCCTCCCTGTGAATTATAATTTATTGCCTTTTGATCCAAAACTTTTGCATTAATACTGTGGTATTTTTGGCTATCAAGTTTACATACAACTTTGCTGTCTTGTGTTCAGCATTTTGTACTGATGCAAGAGCTCTACTCAAACCTTGAAATAGACTTTTGTCTTAATATATTAAAAAAAAATGGTTTATTTAAGTTGATTATCCAGAAAAAATACAAAAATTCTTATCCATAAATTGGTATTTATAAAATATGGTAAACATAAATTAACAGAAAAAATAGTTAAAAACGAAGCAGGCAAGTAGCAAAAGGTATTTTAAGAGCTCCAAACTTCCCAAATGTTATACAACTGATCTCTTAAATTATCTGTTGCCATCCAGAATAAAGGTAGAGAAAAAAAATAACAAACAAGCAGAAGATACACAAATAGCAAATAATGCAAGCAGAGAAGTCAAACATGTTAAGTAGAATCAATTAAGGTACAAAGCTAAGTGTTAGAAAACTGAAAAACATATAACATGAGGGTAAACTGCCATGCATTAAATGCTAAAACAGGGATGCACAAAGCCAAAAATATGCAAGTCAAAAGCATTTTTCATACCTTCAGCTTTAATGACAGTAATAATAGGTCGATCAGTAGTTGGAGAGGGTTTTGGAAATTTTGTTGAAGCAACAGAGAACCTAGACCCATTACTATTCTTTTTGAATGTAGTTTTTTGTTTGGTAACACTTGATGCAGATGACTCTGCAGTTTTAGATTTGTTTTGCATACCTGTTAATGAAAGGTATGCAATAAAAAGACAATCAATGCAAGAAGTAGCAATCAGTCACAATGACAGATAAATATGCAACATGTGATGAGGGAAAGACTTTTTCATTTTATTATGCAATGAGCTTTTATTGAAAACTTGCAACTGATAGAAAATTAAAATATTTTTGTAATGCATTTAAATAACTTTTAGAAAAGGAGACATTATAAAAGGTAAAATAGAATCTTGTTACAGTGAAAATGTTAGGCAAATCTTGAATGTAAATTGACTAAGAATAAGGTTACCCCTCACAAAGCTTGGAGTCAATGTTATGGTCAAAACTAGAAACATAAAGGACTAGTGGTTGAAGAAAAAGTGACAAGCATATATTCTAGAATATAACAATACACACCTATAGCTTTTTTTTTCACGAAACATCATTATGAAACATTTGGCAAAGTCAAAGATCAAATCAAAACCTAATTTAATTCAAATGCCATTTTAAAATAAAAATATATCTGACAGTCTAGGTGGTAACAGAGTTTCTTCAGTAATTGGAGTAACAACAATTGTGAAGGTGAAGTAGATCTACTGCATGTAAGAGGAATATAACAATTTTTTCATGTTATAAAAACAGTACTTAGGTATCATGAAGAAATAATGTTTCTATGATCATTTTTCTACTTGAAAATTTACCAGTTTTATATCCAACAAGTAGCATGCAACCTGTTAATTTTGTACTAATTTTTTACATCAAAAATGGGCATTACATGCTGAACCGAGGTATTTTGACAAAATAACAAAAAGTTTCTTTAAAACTAAATTATATAGATTGTAGTCCAATATTTTATGATAGGATTGCCTTAGCTTATCAACTGTTAGTTGTTCTTATAGTCAAATTTAATTATTTATGTCAATCTTTTATAGTTCAAACATATTTCTGTATATATCTTTTTTTTTTTCATGCCAAAAGATAACTATGAGTTAATATTAAAAGGAGATTAAAATTCTCTCAATTCAATGGATATTATGTACAACAAAATGTTAACTATTAATGCTTTTTTTTAATTGGAATAATTTAAATTTATGCATTAAAGATAATATTGAAATTACAATGTTGGTGGGAAATACCCACCCATGGAAGATGGGAAGATCAGTGTTTCTTGACTTACGGGAAAAGATTTAAAAAAAAAAATACTTTTTGAGGGCATGCAGATATTGTTATTCATGTTTAATTTTTTGTTTCTCTTCACCAAAAACTTAATTTTGTTAAAAAAAAGTCTTTATTTTAATCCCTTTCTTTTTCATTTACAGCACCTATAACGTAATCTTTTTGCATCATTAAGAGGAATTATATTTATTTCTTCTCAAAGGTTAATTTAGATAAGGGCGCAGTCTATAAAAACTTCAGTAGACTACAAACAGTCAAAAAAAGTGTCAACAGAAGTATCTCAGTCACTTTTCAATATTGAAGCTCCAAAAAAGCCACCGAGGTTCTTCGAATAATGTTAAGCAACAAGGGAAAAAACTCGGCGGAAAACCGTCTTTAGAAAGGTTAGGAGGAGAATGAGACTGTAAATTTTACGAAATTGATGTTCCAAAAATTCAATTTTTGACAATCTTTGATGTATAGCAGTTCAAGAGCCTTATCCTTACAATTTATCGGAATTTGAGAATTAAAAACACGATTGTATTCATAATTGTAAGTGTAACATAAGGGAAAGAAATGGGAATCATGAGATCTCCCTCAGCAATTTTTGGAAATTGAAGTTTAAAAAATTCAAATTAGCAGACAATACACAATGGCAGATGAAATTGTTAAAGACAAAATATAATATCTGGATTTTATAAATTTGTAGCAGCAAAATTAAAGTTTTCAATTATATTTCACCTCTACATAAAGTCAGAATGTAATTACTTGACATCTGAGCCGCTCAGTTTAATACAGTCAAACCTGTCTTTCTCAGATTTTACGGGACAGAAGAAAAATTCGAGATACGGAGGTTTCAAGATAAAGAGGTTGTGATAAAATTTACAAAAATAAGCAATTGAAACAAAGTCAAACACTTAATAGATTGTTTTGCATTGATAATGTTGAATATTTTAATGTACGACATGTTGTGAGTCCACGTTTTACTAATTGTGATGACTATATCGGTAGCAAGTTAATGCTTACCTTTAAGTACGAACATAGTCTTTGAATGAGTGTGCAGAAGATGATTTTTGTCTCCAAGTTATACCATTGATAAAGGTGGCTGGAGATGAAATTTAAAAATGAGAGTCATCAAAATTCAAGATATAGAGGTTTTTGGGAGAAATAATTCGAGATAAATATGAGAAAAAACATTTAAATTTATGCTGTAAAAGCAGAGAAATTTAAAGATTTCGACATGGAAAGGTTTTCGAGATCAGCAGGTTTGAGATAAACAGGTTCGACTGTATATGATTTTTTCAACAGTTATTGCGCAATAGATACAATTTTTAACGCTGAAACAAACAATCAATTTTTAATCATAATTATATTATATAGTAAAAATCATTCTCAGTTTTAAGAAACCAACTTTAGAGGGCTCTGCTGTTGAAAGACAGTCAGCAAAATTTGACGATAGGTAAAATCTCGGCACATTTTTTTTTATGATTGTTGTTGAGATGAAGATTAAACTCATTTACTTTGTTGTACAGTAACTTGGGCCGTGGTGGCCCGATCGGTAAGGCATCGGACTCGTGTCTGGAGGGACCCGGGTTCGATCCCAGCCGATCAAAGATCCACCGTCTTGATTAATGGTGGCTGGGAGGCGTTAAAAATGTCGTGGTCACAAAGTCCTCCAAGTGAAACGATACCTCTGGGGGTGCTGGGTCTAGGGTTTGCTCGACCCTAGGTTCTGGTTCAAAATTAGGGTCTAGGGTTTGCTCGACCCTAGGTTCTGGTTCAAAATTAAGAACAGAGCGTTCTTCAGGGCCCTATCCCAGTTAAACCACGAAGCTGTGGTAGGTACGGGGGACCCTGGAGTGTGAAATGAATGAAATGTACAGTAACTTAATAAACAGTTGAAATGGAAGAAGTCTAGTTCTCTTACAAATGATGCAAAAAGATAGCATAAAAAAAGGAATGAATCTGTTCCTTCACTAACACGTGTATGAGTAGGGTAAGTGTAAGTAGGCTACGTAATTTTAAATGCATTGCTGTAGCTAAGAAGCAATCTTAACATCTGGTACTGGTTCTTGATACTGCTTATTATTTCTTAAACAATAGAGAATACAAAGCAGATTAGACAAAAAATATAATGCAGTTTTTTTCTTTATCAGATTTTTGACCATTTATAAGGGTAATAGAAAAATATTTTCTACAAAGTGAAGAATAATTCAAGTTTAGCATTGCAAATGACAACTTATTATTTGCACTCTTGCCACTAGAATCAAAGGGAAAAAATTCAGGAACTCTTTTCAAAAATTGTGATTTTTGTTTTTAGAAGTTTCTCAAATTTATTCTTTTTGGGGAATGTTATAATTTTTGACAGTGGTAGATATCCTTTGTAAGAACTCTGATGAATAGTTTTCATATAAATCCTGAAACTGAAGAACTATAAAATGATTCTCACACACCTATTTGAAAGTGTTGTGAATTAAATGGGGAAAACATATTTAAACAATTCAATATGATACACTGTATAAATCAGGGATGAAAACAGCTATGAGACAAAAAAAAAGAGGGAAAATTGCATTCCTTAAAATTTGGAGATTTTTTTTTTTTTTTTTCAATATTATGCCAAATTACATTTAACATTATGCAAACTTACAGTCATGCGAGATTTCCTTTTAATTTGCTCTGTGAAGTTGATTTTTACATCAATAAATTAAAGGCACTTTTAATTATTTTTTAAACCTCTTAATTGCTCATTCCCTATTTCCTTTCAAGTCAACCATAACAATGTAAAAATAAAAATAAACGGGTGGGATAAGGGGTTGCAATTTTAGATGAATTAGACAGGTGTATTTCAAGAAATGAACTCTCTAATATTGTAAGGTCTTTAAGATCAACATAATTTTTATGATTTTTTGATCAAGAGCTCTAATATTTTAGATGAATTTTCTTAATTTCTACCTCCTACAATGGAAATTATGTTTTTGGCAGCATGCCAAAATAGAGGACATAATTAGCCAATAATTGCATGTCTTCCTTGAGGCAAGTAATCCTGCTGCATAATAAAAACCTTTCAAGAATTTAGTAAGTTTAAAATAAATTTAACCTCTATTACTTTAAATAACTTATTTTAATATTAAGTGGTTTTTTTTCTTTTTTTTCATTCTTTCTAAACTTTCTGTAACATTAACTTTTAGATCACGGAAAAGAAAAAAATATATAAAAAGGGGAAAATCGTAGATATGCTGAAGATTTTCATCCCTGATGAATAGTAAATGAACAAAAGCTATCAATATAAAAAATAAATATTCTTTGCCACATACAAGAATCTGAATCTTGCACAGTTTCTTTGGAAGAGTCATATTCATCTGAAGAATAATGAATGGCATCTTCAAACAAAGTGGGAACAGCTCCATGTTTAACAGATACTTTTTTCTTAAGAGTTGCAAACTTTGTCATTCCTCTCCCAACAATAGCATCTTTTTCGAAATGTTTGATACACACTCCAATGTTTTCATTCACTTTTAAAGTAGGTCTTCCAATTTGTTTTAGCCACACATTTGTAACTGCAGGGTCTTTTGGAAATGTGAAAACAGAAACATAAGGTCTGGTGTGATTTGATCGACAGTTTGGGACACAGCACTTGCGCATTATTATACTTAGAAAAGAGCTCAACAGTTAGTTAAAGCAATAACATTGAAATAAGTTTCTAGGAAAGGCTCATAAATATGAAGCAGCAGAGTGAAAAGGTGGAGATCAAAGTCATGAGAGAATAAATGAAACGCACACTTAAGTTCAAAAAAAAGTAATAACTATTAATTCCACTTAATTTTCCTATTAAAAAATAGACTTAAGTGCACAGGTATATCAAGCTTACTGGACACATCAGTTGAGAGAGATTTTTTTTCCTGTTTCAATATAGGTAACTTTGGAAAGAAAACGGGAATTGCTCCAATTCTAAGCCTATGTACTTTCAGAGTAGAAGTGAGAGTCACATCATTTTTTGAATCATAAAATGACGCTTCAGTGAGAATATCTTCTGATTTGAAGTGCTTTTCACAGATCTGAAAAGAATTTAAAGTAAAAAGCTTTATAATATTTGTAGAGTTTTCTTAACTTTAATTTCATAAAATTATTAGCATAATATTTTTCTTAAAAAGTAAATTTTCTATTTATTTTCAAGTACCAACTCCGTTTTACTCCAAAAATTCCAAAAGTGTGGAATGTCTCATGGTCATTAGCTAAAGTTTTCCTTTTTTATTCCTTAATATTGAACTAGAGTTCAACAATTTCAGGTTAACTCATACAAATAATAACAATGGTAATCTGAAGAATAAGAGTTTAGTTTGGTTCAGTATGTAGTACAAAGTGATACATACCTTTGAACTTTTTGTAGGTATTTTATTATCCGCTCGGTTTATTGCTTTCAACCATTCCTTTTTTAAATTCTCATCATGAGGAAAACTAAACACCCTAGCTTTCACTTCTGGAGTATAATTTGACTTACATCCAGGTACCCAGCATTTAAAAGGCATCTAACTAACCTTTTAAAAAGAAACAATATTGATGTATTTGTAAACACATTTTAGATAACTTATATAATGAGTTATATAGTTTCAATCTTAATCAACACAAAGCAAAAAACTTTAGGTCTGTTTGCATAAAATTATTATTTTTATGGCATCTTTTAATTTATCTCAAGAAGTCAATGAATATTGTGTACCACTTGGTGAGTGTTTGTTGACAACAATTTCTTAATAATCTTTGATAACTTTATTGCATGTAAGTACGGTAATTATGTGAAGCAAAAAAATTTCTTTTTGATATTTTGCTGCAAAAAAACTTTAGCTGTTAAAAATATACCTTAAAACCAGGGTTTCCGCTATGGTTGCATTTTTCGCAAAATGCGAAAATATTATCTAAATTGCGAAAATGAAGCAAGGCCATTTTCGCTTTTTTGCTCCAAGAACAAAAAACAATGCACGATTTGAGAGAGAAAGCAAGCATGGTGATATCTAACTTAATCTTATTATAAATCATACCGAACATGTAGAAAATGCTATTAACTTCAACAGTATACTGTCCTAATTGGCATAAAATCCCCCCATTAAATGCATTACTAACAATTTAAAAAAAAACTTGTGTTCTTTTAGTGTGAATTACAATTCTAAATCTTTCACTTCAAATTAAAAAAAAAAAATATTACCTACTATGAATTTATTTATTTCAAGATGTCAAGGCTGAATTTTGAATTTAGCTTTCAACAGGAGATGAAATACATAGACCAGGTTAGAAAGATAGTAAACAGATTCCCTTTTTATTAATCTTTAGTATTTTGCTAAAGCCCTCTCTCCAATTTTAGTTTTTTTGCTAAAAAACTTTGAAACTCAGCTTAAACCCTGCTTAAAACATAGATGAAGCACTTTGAATTAAACAGATCCTTGGACTTTTGAGATTTGGATTTTTGAAACTCAACTGTACATGTACACAACAATTATCTAAAATTAGTGTAAGTTTACATTTCAAAAAAACAATTTCAATAAATTGCATTAAGTTGATATAATAAATTTAAAAAGAACTTTTGTAGGGAAACAAAAGGTATTATGAAGAACAAAACTTACATTGTAGTCATCCAACTACGGTAGAAAAAAAAACTTTCAAAGCTACAGAACTATAGATTAGTCACTCAGAGGAAGATATGCGAGTTCAAACATAGTTCTAAACAGAGAAAAATAAATATACCATCAGAACATCAGAAATTTTGGAACTAAAACATGCTTATGGTTGATCATTTTATATAATCATTAAAAAAGTGATTTTTAAGCAGTTGTAAAACTAATGCATAGAACTATTAAAAATAAATAGTTTTTCCCTTAGACTAAAAAAAGGACAGGGCGTTCCCAGATAAAAGGACACTTTGTTGTAGAAAGGGTACTCTTTAGACTTTTTTGTTTACTACACAAATTTGAATGCAAAATCGTCCGGAGCTTTCGCAACCAGCCGCCCTCTAGACTTCCAAATCATAGTTATACTGTACATTATTAAAAGAAATAATAAAAGCCACTATTTATTTGAGGAGAAATTTCATAATTTTACTAAAAACATATTTCAAAAATATAAAATTAAAAAAAATCATTACCTAAGTTTAAAAAATAAAAAACTACTGCTTGGAAATGAACAAATTAGCTATTGTATTAATCAGTGTTATTCAACAGATTTCTTTTGATTATAAGTAAAGCTAATGAATTCAATCATGCGTAAGGCATGGTGCTACTAGAAGTACAGGATGCTACTTAAATTTTTGAACAAAGGAGATATTGTGAATTTGCCAAATGAAACTCTTAATTTTTACCAAATGATTGATTTTAGCATGCCCTATATCATATAAGAAGAGACGTTACAGATTATCAAAACAATAATAAAAATGTGTAAAAAAAGTTGTAATATTGCCTTTTCATTAAATTTTACGGAAAGAGTATGATGGGATGACTTTACAAAATTGGGTACTTATCCCTTTGCTGGGCACAAGCGAAAAATCGCCAATAATGTATCGCTAAATAATGTAGAATTCAAAATTTCTTACAACCATATTTGTTTACCACTGAGCGCACTTTTGGTCCTTTGACAGATTTGTCATTTGCTTAGCTTGGCGACAATGACAATTTTTGATTTTTCGCTTGCACCCGGCTAAGGGATAAGTACTCAAAGTTTACAAGATATCTTCAGAGATTTTGCATATTTTGGCAAAAATTTTTAATTTAAAAATACCTGCAGAAAATACGCAGAATTACTCAATGCTCATGGAGGTTCTTGTGTTTTGAATAGACTCGGAAATTTAAAAACTGCTGAAAAACAGGAAATATTTACGTAAAAAATCCTGTTTTCGATGATTTTTTTTTGGGAAGGATTTTTGTTCATGCAAAGTGATGTGTACTGAGACAAAAACTAGTGCGTTCTTGAAGGGAGGAGGGAAGGGTATGGAGCCTCCTTGACTGTTCTAACAATTCTGCCACCCTGGGCTATAGCCCAACAGCCCACAGGTGAATATGGCACTGGAATACCATATGCCTAAGTGTATACAAAACCCAGGTATTCTTCAAAAGTATTTATTTTGTAATTATTTTTTAAATAATTAATTAAATATTTTTAATGCTTCATTTAAAAGTGATAAAAATAGTTGACTTTATTTACAAAAAAAATTTCAAAATTTTTACTTTAGTTTCTTATTTTTATTTTTTAAACTGAGAATATTCATTGCATCATTCAACCTACTCTCTCAGAAAGAAGTTTCTTTCGTAAATACTATTACAGAATAAAGGGGAGAGTAAATAACTATCAATAGCTTCCCTACGAGCAAAACTTCTTGCGACAATCTTGACAGATCTTGATTTCGTATTGACGGCGTCAAGATTGCGTATTTAATCTTGCATAAAGATTGCATAAAGATTGTTTTCCAAGATTTTTATAATAATCTTTATGCAAGCTTACATACATCTTGACATATCAGCACTGATTTCGTCTTGCAATATCAAGATTGCATAAATCTTGTCAGCGTCAAGGATGAAAAGAATGTTCTTGATATCTCATTGTCGCCGTCAAGATCATTAGTGCGCACAATAGGAGAGAAGCGCATGCGCGGAGTTTTACACCCGGCATTCCGGTTTTTTCCTTCAATGCGAAGCGAGCGCTGCACGTTGGGACGTGGATACGATTTAGGTTTCGTTAAAATTCGGTTGCTTCATTGTTGTGTGCGATATTATTGCTTTTTATTTGTGATCCTATTACTGCATTTATTCAATGACGCAGTGCTATACAATCCATATCGCGACCGATTAGCGATCAATTGCAGAAATGGGTGACAATAAAGATTTTCGTTCCTAAACGTGGCTGACAACACAAGATTACACGCAAAGATTTTATCATAATCACTCTTCAAGCTCACGAGTAAGCAAAATTTTACTATTGATGTTATTCTTTAAGACAAATTGATTTTTTGTCTAAACAGTATTTTTAAAGCTGACATCAATCTAGAATGTAACTTGAATTTTTTGTTGATTATCTCGGTACAATTAATGCTCCTCAATTAATTCTAATTAGGCATTTTATGTCTTTGTAGTAAATAAAAGAATCATAAATTTAAAAATAAATCAATATATAAGAAGTCTATGAATTTTAAGATGTTTAGTTAATCCAAAATCAATGAAGTAATTCTCATTATACACAATTAAATTGCAAATGGTACGAAAAAATTACTTTATGTGACTCTCCATGTCAGCTTTAGAAACGTCCTTAAGCTAAAAAAAATAATAATTCATCTTGAAGAATAAAAGGAATAGTTAAAGAATGGAATTTACTTCCTGAATTTGAAGTGAAAATAACAAAGAAATAATAATAATTAAAAAAAAAAACACCCTGCAAACGTACTGATTTTGCACTGCATAACAATACGTGTGCAGGGTGACAAAAGCTGCATACAGACTAATTTCACACTGTCATATCAGTGTATCCTGCCATTTTAATGTCAAGATAATGTGTATGCATGATTACAATAGCAACCACTTCTTGCATACAGATTGATTTCACACTGCTATGCCAGCAATTTGATGCTTCAAAGGCAGAGCCCACCCTGACATTCGACTGACATAAGGCTGCATACTAGGGTGGCCCTTATTTTTCAACTTTTACAAAAGTTAGCTCCCACCCCCCTATTTTGTTCCAATGAACAATAAAATGATGTGTGCAAAATATTAGCTCAATCGGAAAAGTTTAAGGGGTGCCGCAACGAGCATGAAATTGTCAAATTTTCGCCGAAGATATGAATTTTTCACTTTTTTTCAAATTAATTTTTTTTCTAGCAGATTTACATTTCTGATGGTAGTATGTCTTATATAAAGTGTTATTCTACTTAAACTATCTTTCTGTGGACTTCCATGCCTCTCCTGCCATTTCCTCTGAGATATTAATATAGATTACGAAGCTGCTTGGTCAAGACGTTTTCCGCGACGCATGGCGCTTTCCTGGTGATGCAAGAATTTCGACAACAAACTTGCGAAAGTTTTTTGTATGTCCTATCCACACACATACTTGGTCATTTTGAAATTTACATGCCCAGAATATCTATTTTAGAAGAATTTAATGTGTTGTGCAAATAAAAAAAAAAAAGAAAAAACTCCAATCTAAAACTTTGCTTCCCTGTCTTTTATCTGTTTAGTTCCTATATGTCTCCCATTCCCTTCTCCGATTTCTACCACCCCCACTCGAAGAAGACCCCACATCCGGTCAGAGGTCAAGAGTCAAGGGGGGTGAGACGCGACCCGCGACCATGCATTAGCATGAGAGCAGCTGTCCACGCCAGTGCTGCTTGTTATTTGTGCCTGACTTTAAAATGGCATCAACGTCTTCCGGTAGCTCATCACATAACCTAAGAAAAGATTTTTATATTGATCTTGTTGGTTACATTTCCAATCAAATTGTTGGAGTGAAATTACCATCGAATAGGCAAGTTTTAAGCGTCTTTTTTTACAATCTGAAAGTTGTAAATTTGACCATAAAAGCTAGTGCTGCATTAGTAATTCAAGAAGTTTCAGTTTTCTGGCAAAGAGCTCGAATTCCTACTAGAAGAACGGACCATTGTACTGAAAGACTAATAGAACTGCACGATAAATGGAAACATTTACAGAAAAGTTTCTCGAGAACCTCAGGCAAAGAAAAAGAGAGGAGAGATCCTTTTGTGGAAATTATGGATGATCTTTTTGACATAGCACATGCAAATGCTTTGGAAGATATAAAAAATGAAGAGGATAGAAAATTCTTAATTCTTCAGCGCCAGAAAGGGCGACCGGGCTCCATGGTTGGTGTTGACCAAAAACTAACACAAAAAGAAGAAAGAACATTAATGAAAAAAACTATGGAAGTTGCTCGAAAGGAAAGAACTTATGAAGAAATGGAACTACAATTAGCAACCACAACAAGTTGTGATATAGCCCTCCAGCAACCCAAGCAGTGATAGTTTTGATGACAGTGACAGTCCTTCTTCTGTCATTGATACGCAATTACCAGCAACTGACACACTTACGAGTATGGACATTACTTGCACAGAAACACGAGGTACATTGCAGTTTTTTACTCCTCGTCTTTCGGAAGTTTTTGACAGGTGTAAAATCACTGACCGAAATGGTGTTTACATTTTGATAGTTGCTGCAGAAGCGTTGGGTCACGATACAAAGGACCTGATAATAAACCGAACTTCCCTTCAACGGTTACGAAAAAAATTTAGAGAAGAGAGACATGCGGAATTTGAACGAGTGTCAAGAATTAGTACTATACTGGGATGGAAAATTGCTCCCAGATCTCGCTGGAGTTGAGAAGGTTGATCGACTAGCAATTATAGTAACTTTCCAAGGCAAGGAGCAACTGTTGGAAGTCCCTGAAATAACCACATCATCAGGAGAAGACCAAGCCATGGCTGTTTATCAAGCAGTTGAAAAGTGGGGAATATTTGATAAAATTCAATCACTATGCTGTGATACCACACGTAGCAACTTAGGAAGGATAAATGGTGCCTGTACCAATCTGGAAAACATGTTTAATCGCAATCTGCTGTATCTCCCTTGTCGTCACCATATCTTTGAGCTAATTTTGAAGGGATGTTTTGACTCTCTAATGAGTGCAACTTCTGGCTCAGAGATGACACTTTTCAAAAGGTTTAGAGAAACCTGTACAAAACTCGATAAAGCAATGTATAAAATTGGTGACAATGAAATACCCGATGATGTACGCTTAACCGTGCTCGACTTTCTTGAACAACACCTTTCTTCTCATAGACCACAGCGGGATGATTACCGAGAACTGTTAGAACTATGCATGATCTTTCTTGGCGGGATTCCTAAGAACGGGATATCATTTCGTAAGCCAGGAGCTGTAAGTCACGCTAGGTGGATGTCAAAATCTATTTATGCGCTCAAGATTTACTTATTTCAGAATCAATTTGAGTTATCCGAAAAGGAGAAGAGCTCTTTACGAAGATTATGTATTTTTCTTGCTAGAATTTACGTTCAGGCTTGGTTTCTCTCTCCGGAGGCAGTTAAAGCCCCGTATCATGATTTTCAATTCATTCAGAAGTTGATCAATTATCGGGAAATTGATTAAGAAATAAGTGAAATTGCTCTAAAAAAATTTTCAAATCATCTCTGGTATTTGGCTCCCGAACCTATGGCTCTATCCTTATTTAATGATACTGTTCCACTCACAGTGAAGAGAAATATGGTAGAAATTTTGTTGGAAGCAGATACAGATGAAGAACAGGAGCAAGAAGAAAACCAACAAAAAAGATATATTCCACATCAAAATAATTTTTCTTTATTTGTAAACAACGAGTTTTTGTCATTTGTAGCACCTGTAACAAAATATTTCTTCACCCGATTTTCTATTAATTCCGATTTTATCAGCAAAGATCCTTCAATATGATAAAGATGACCCTAGTTATATAAGAGGAAAAGAAAAAATTGAGAAATTTAGTGTTGTGAATGATGCTGCAGAAAGAGGTATCAAATTAATTCAGGAATATAATAATATTCTCACAAAAGATGAAAGTGAAAAATAATTCGTTTTGCATATCGTAGCTGAAGACCGCAAAAGATACCCTACTGCTACCAAATCCTCACTTAGGAAACAATAAGGTAAAATATTTATTTGTTTATACTATGTTTTGACTCTACAGAAACTGTTTGTCAAAAAATGGTTTTTTTTCTCTAATAATTTTGTGTTATTATTAAAAACTGCAATCTTTTTAAAAAATTCACGAAATTTCAGATACTGACTAAACTTTAAGTCATTTGCGGCACTCCTAGAAATTGTTCAAATGAATTGAAATTTGGTACAGAGTGTTTTTTTGTTCATTGGAACAAGATAGGGGGGTGGGAGCAAGAAAATTTTAACTTTGGAAAAATGCCATATAGTTAAGGGCCACCCTACTGCATACACCTTGACAGTCAACATTGGGGCAAGTCGCTGACAGCTCTTAGAGAGTAACATAACATTATCCAGGCAGCATTTAGGCAAGATTAGATTGGCCGAAGCGTTAACCTGTATGCAATCCTGAGGCAAGATATTTTGCTTGCTGGGTTACTGGCTTTGCTTAAAAGTTTTAACAGGGTCGTCGTGAAGGAGATGAGAGGTCAATTCCTAAAACCCTTTTTTTTAACATATATTGCCAGAGGTGATATTGTATTTTATATACATGCTTCCCCCCACCCCCCATAGATGCTTGCTGCACTAGTGGTTGGAACTAAGAACAAATTCTTGTCTTTCAATTAGTTTTTAACAGGGAAGTCATACCAGATCTATCTTACAAAGGCAATGTAGATCTATAGAGAAATAAACTATAATTAGTATTTACAGCATCACCATCATCTCACATGTAGGCTGTTCAAACCCGCCATTTTGGATTTTTCCAGGATGGGCGAGGGGTCACAGGGCCATATTCAATTCAAATTATTATTTGTTATTATTTATTTATTTGTAAATGCATTCATTTCTATAAATCAGAGGGGAAGGGCAATTTTCTCCTCCTGACCCCACAATACGACTGGCCTAGCTATCTTAACTACTGTTCTGAAGCTTAAATGTCTTTTGCTCTGAGATGAGATGGAAACATAGTTTAGCTCGTATTAAACTATAGGTAACCAATGATGATAAGTTCATTAAATAGTAAACTCATTAAATTCAATTAAATTTCTTCTCTAGAGTTAGAATAAATATTTGTTTTTCCAAAACTGAATAGCAAAAACAAATTTTGAAAAAAAATTTCCGAATCTATTTCAAGTTTTTTTTTTCTCAAGAATTATTTTAATATATTTTAATTATTTAATTAATACCAATGAAATTTTAAATTAATTTTCCGATTTTACTCTCAATTGTCATTTGTCAAAATTATGCTGTTTTTTATTAAATTTTTTGATAACCAGCAATTTTTCCAGTTAGTTCCATTTTTGTCGGTTTTTGCCATTGTCCGGGCTAAATGTCCAACCCTAATCAAGACTTATATTGAAATCAAATTGCGCAGGAAACAAGGAAATTATATTTCAAACCAAAAAAAAAAAAGAAGGAAGAAAAGCTCATTCTGTGTGTGTGTGTGACAAGGTTTTGTTAAAACTTTAAAAGGGTCTAAGAGTGTGCATTGAGAAATACAAAAAAAAAAAAGAAAGAAAGAAAGAAAGAAAAGAGGGCAGGGTTTTCTCAGCAGAGCCTTCTATAAGTATGGGGGAACATTTTTGCTTTATACAGTCGACGCTCGTTATAACGACCACATGTTATAAAGACCATCCTAATATAACGGACCGGTGAGAAAGCCCCCAACTGTATCGCAATATACTCTATGTTCTACCTCTTATAGCGACCACTCGTTATAAGGATCGTTTTCTGTAGGTCGGAGATGGTCGTTATATCGAGCGTCAACTGTATTCAAGGAGAGCTGCCAATCAGCAAGTGTAACCTTTTTCTTAGTATCTAAAATATTTTCAAATGTTAATGTTGGAGTACCAAGCCAAAAAAAAAAAAAAAAAAAATACATCAGTCGAAGAAAAACTGGAAACACCTCATCCAAATTCTTTTTTCAGATTCTGCATAACTTAAACAACCTCAGTGATTATGTTGGTTGAAATCAATATAAGAAACATAGCTGGTTGCTCAAAAATTAGTATCCATCTGTAACAGTCATAGTTCATAGAAATTGTGCCTTCACCAACTCTTCTGAAGCTAAATTTTTCGGAAAATGAAATATTACTACATTTATGTTCTAATATTATTTTGTGATTATTATTTATACTTTCATCACAAAATAGCTACTGTCATACCCGCTTAATCGGGTAACGGATAAACGAATACCCCGCTTATATAAATAAAACCTGGAACCGTGTCATAGACGCAATGTTAAAGATCCCGCTTAAATGAATAATACCCCGCAAAATCGAATAATATTTCTTGTAACCAACAGTATTCGTTTGAGCGGGGCCGATAGTAATTGAATTTATAATATGGTCCAATGAAACAAATGAATTTATAACATTTTCCTGTTCCAACTTAATTTTTTCAAACATGTAAGCATAAAACAAGCAGGGCCACCAAGAGGGTATGTCTGGATTTAATAGAAATCATGGGCTGGAAGGGGGGGGGGCTTAGTGCTGTAGACTGTAAGGGTAAGATTTTAGACTGGCCCTAAAACCAACATTGAGTCTGCCCTAGCTCACAGTTTACCACCCATCACCAGCATGCCCCCTACCCCGCCTCCAACTATACACTGAAATAGTGTATGGAATGTACTTCAGATTATGATAAAATTTAAAAAACTTTGCGCACAAAATGAATTTCTTAAAAGTTTTCTGCAAAAAACTACTGTAGTTTTTAGAGTCTTTATATTGTTGCCAGCAGCAAAAATTTAAAAATTATGTATGAGTACAATTGGCGACATTTGCCCTTCCCCAAAAAAGTGATAGTAGTACAGAAATTTATTTCAAACATATCAGAATTGTCTGCAAACTTTGAAAACTTTCTGAGAACGGCGTTCATGTATTCGTCTATATTATCTGGGTCTGGTGTACTTCATGAGTGCCTATCCCTTTAAATGTAGAGGCACAA
>JAXGGA010017033.1:0-25285 GCA_038373865.1 Uloborus plumipes | reverse complement strand
CCGTCTCAAGGATTTTCCTACTGTCTCACGGCCATTGACAGGTTCTCCCGGTGGCCGGAGGCTACGCCTCTAGCTGACATACGTGCAGAAACGGTAGCTCAAGCCCTATACAGCTCTTGGATATCCCGTTTCGGCGTACCTCAACGGATCACGGTTGACAGGGGATCCCAGTTTAGAGGGGAAGTTTTTCATTCTTTAGCCCAGAGTTTTGGGATTCGCATTTCCCACACCACAGCGTATCATCCTCAAGCGAATGGCACGATCGAACGATGGCATAGGACATTAAAGACAGCTATAAAGTGTCACACGTCCGTCCATTGGGTGTCAGCATTGCCCGCGGTTTTGCTTGGACTACGCACAGTGTTTAAAGAAGATATTCAATGCTCTGCAGCCGAAATGGTTTACGGTGAGAATCTTCTCCTACCCAGCCAATTTTTTGTACAGCAAGACCCACAGCCAGCAGAAAATAGTTTCGTAAGGAAACTTAAAAACCATTTTCAGGACTTGAAACCGACCAAAACATCAAATCATACAAATAAATCTATATTCGTGTACAAGGACCTGAATTTGTGTACACATGTGTTTCTGAGAGGACTTTTTCAACACTTAGCTTTTGCAACAATGATGAAATGCCAACGGTTAAAATTGCTTTGTGCGTAATCTTATTCTATTGAAAAAACAACGTTAATAAAGCACAACTTTTTCTTGGACATTTTTGCTGTATTAATGTTTTCGTGGAAAAGCCCTCATTGTAACCTTTTAATTCCTATTAGAAGTAAATACCCAAGAAATAGAAGCTTTAAAAAGGAACATGATTCACTTGTACTAGGTGTTTCAGAAAAGACTTTGAAACGACATAGCAGTTAAATAGTAAAAGATAGAAAGAGGGGGGGGGGAGCGGGTGACACAAGTGGTATGTTGGACAGACAGTCAGGGACGGATACATATCACCACTGTTAAATTTTTCAACACAACAGCATAAATTCGGGCTTCTGTAGTTCGGAAAATCTGTAATGCGAACATTTTTTCACTTCTGGAAAAAAAAAATTATCTTCTCTGTCTGTCAATAGATGGCGCCACAAGTTAGCTGCTTGAATTGTTAAGTTATTGCTCGAATAGCAGCAGAAGCTGATTGTGCAATACACCGCCAGCACGTTGATTCCAACCATGGACTGCAGTTTCGTGCTTATTATGCGCTCATCAGCATGGTATAGGAATTAAACGAGCTGGAGGCAAAAAATCCTTTTATAGAGCAAAGAGAGTCAACAAAAACTGGTAGCTAATTTGAAAATTAGATTACCAACGAGAGACCGCAGTTGGTACAGTATAACTCGAAAATTTTGAGGCAAGCGTAAAAAATTGCGTAAAAATTTTCGAGTTGTACCGTACTAAGTACGGTTGCTCGCTGATAATCTAATTTTCACATTAGCTACCAGTTTTTTCGGCTCTCTTTGCTCTATAAGGAGATTTTTGCCTCCAGCTTTAATTCCTATACCATGCTGGTGATTACATAATAAGCACGAAACTGCAGTCCATGGTTGGAATAAACAAGCTGGCGGTATATTGCATGTGTCTGCCTTAGCCCTTGCTTAGGGGCGGTTACTTACTGCTTTATACCCGAGCCTTGCGTAAAAGTTTTCGAGTTGTACCGTACTAAGTACGGTTGCTCGCTGATAATCTAATTTCTCATTAGCTACCATTTTTTTCGGCTCTCTTTGCTCTATAAGGGGATTTTTGCCTCCAGCTTTAATTCCTATACCATGCTAATCTATATACATAAAAGACTACTTTTGAAAACGTATGTCCGGGGTAATCTTCCAAACTACTGAACCGATTTTAACCATTTTTTCACCGTAGATAGCTACAGTAACAGGGAGCAGGATAAGCTATAATTTATTTATAAAAAGCTTAGTTTAAAAAAGTTATTATGGAAAACAGTTAATTTTATGTCATTTCCCCATTAAATGATTAAATTTTCAACCCATTGTTGCAAAAATTTGGTGCCATGCAGCAACAATATTGATTGTAATTATATTGAAAATTCTGAACCAAGGCTTCTCTGGAGTAAGTATGAAATTTATTGCCTTCTAAGGATTTTTATATTTATCTGAGCCAACAATCGCTAACGGGGGAAATAAAAAAAAATTGATTTTGGCAATAGTTAGAGAATAGAAAGTGTTTATAGTCAAAAAAATTTCTAAATTAGGTACATAAGATGTTTTCACCTCACCAATGTTGTCACGAGGATAGAAACTAATAATGGGACTTATTTTACGAGCAATATTTGGAAATGGTTAATTTCAGTGCGATTGATACTGTAAATATGTATTTATTTTAATATACCGAGCGTATAACATTTCCTATTTACTCAAACATTATTTGTAGCTTGCTATTTTTTTTTTAGCTAGCATTATTTTTTTTAAGTTTATTCATAACATAGCCATTGTTTACAGAAGTAGCCATTATGTTTATAGATATGCACTTTAGTGTTGGGAAATTTATGAATGAGTTTCACTAAACCACCCTACCCCCACAGAAACCCGGGCAGGGCCGGGTACCCGGCTAGTGATTACATAATAAGCAAGAAACTGCCGTCCATGGTTGGAATAAACAAGCTGGCGGTATATTGCATGTGTCTGCCTTATAGTCTAAGATCCCACCGCAGTTTATCTACACCCATAGCGTACACTCATCACGTATATATCAAATTAAAGCACATTTTTTTCTGAACGTGAAGCACTAAGCCTTCGTATGTAAAAGTGCCCGAAACCTATAGGCAGCCTGGCCTAAACGGGACATATGAATGTAGTATTTCTATACTCATTGCGTACACTCATCACGTATATATCGAATTGAAGCTGATTTTTTCCTGAACGTGATGCACTAAGGCTGCCTATGTAAAAGTGACCGCAACCTCTAGGCAGCCTGGCCTAAACAGGTCACATGAATGTAGTATTTCTACACTCATCACGTACACTCATCACGTATATATCAAATTAAAGCTGATTTTTTTCTGAAAGTGATGCACTAAGGCTGCCTACGTAAAAGTGGCCGCAACCTGTAGGCAGCCTGCATAGTAGGTCACATAAATGTCAAATTTTTACACTCATCACGTATATATCAAATTAAAGCACATTTTTTTCTGAACGTGATGCCCTAAGTCTTCGTATGTAAAAGTGCCCGAAACCTATAGGCAGCGTGGCCTGAACGGGACATATGAATGTAGTATTTCTACATTCATTGCGTACACTCATCACGTATATATCAAATTAAAGCTGATTATTTCCTGAAAGTGATGCACTAAGACTGCCTATGGAAAAGAGGCCGCAACCTCTAGGCAGTCTTTCCTAAACAGGTCACATGAATGTAGTATTTCTACACTCATCGCGTACACTAATCACGTATATATTAAGTGAAAGCTGATTTTTTTCTGAAAGTGATGCACTAAGGCTGCCTATATAAAAGCGGCCGCAACTTGTAGGCAGCCGGGTATAAACAAGTTACATGAATGAAGAATTTGACATTTATGTGACCTGCTATGCAGGCTGCTTACAAATTGCGGCCACTTTTACATAGGCAGCCTTAGTGCATCACTTTCAGAAGAAAATCAGCTTAAATTTGACATTTACGTGATGAGTGTACGCGATGAGTGTAGAAATACTACATTAATGTGACCTGTTTAGGCTAGGCTGCGTAGAGGTTGCGGACACTTTTACATAGGCAGCCTTAGTGCATCACGTTCAGGAAAAAATCAGCTTTAATTTGATATATACGTGATGAGTGTACGCAATGAGTGTAGAAATACTACATTCATACGTCCTGATTAGGTCAGGCTGCCTACAGGTTTCGGACACTTTTACATACGAAGACTTAGTGCATCACGTTCAGAAAAAAATGTGCTTTAATTTGATATATACGTGATAAGTGTACGCTATGAGTGTAGATAAACTGCGGTGAGATCTTAGACTATTAGCCCTTGCTTAGGGGCGGTTACTTACTGCTTTAGAAACTGATTGATTAGTTAAAATTTCTCATTTATTTGTTCGAAGTTCACTTTGTATTGCTATAAATATTAATTTTAGTAAATCAAGTAAGAACAAGTTGTAACAAGTTTAGTAAATCAACCTTATAAGTAAAATTGATCTTTGTTGTTATTGTTTTAAGGAGATAACAACAGGTGGCGCTACCATTCCAAATTTTAATCCTTTTTCAGCACACGTTTAACATTAGTTTTTTACAGTTAAAATTCACAATACAGTATGCTATTAGGATTATTATTATTTTAATGAAATAAAACTTTTATTTCACATTTAGTTTCGTATTAGCGATTTATTATTCATAAATCCTATAGTTCGGAAATTCCCTTAATGGATCCTCATGTGACGTCATGCGGGTAGTGACTGAGCCTAGCAGATGATTCTTTGACGTCTATTAACACGCGTATCTTTGCAGCGTAAAAACTCCTATTTCTATTCAAAAAATAAGTCTTTTGAAAGATAAAACAGAATGAAGAATGACTCATTTGGAGCGAAATATTCTCTTAATGCGTGTATTTTAGTGATTTAAAGTCAGCTCATCATAGAAAAATGGGTAAAAAGTCGCATTGTTTTCCTTCTCCATCACTTTTCTCAAGATTTTCCAACAATCCTTAGCCGATATAGACCCTATGCATGTTCATTATGTTTATGAATGCCAGTTATTATTAAACAAAACTAATTTATTTAGCACTACTAACAATGGAAACTGGATGTAAAAACCCGTAAACGAAAAGTTGAATGAACCGTTGCCACACCGTGAATAGGGTCCATTCGGAATTGCGCTACTCCCAACGATTCCGAATGAAAGATGTTATTCTGTAGAGAAAATTACAACGTTAAGGAGGCACAAATGAGCAGGATACTGCATACACGTGTTTCGGCGTTACAAGGAACGCCTTTTTCAAGGCAAAAAAAAAAAAAAAAGTGAGCTTATGGATGCAGCATCCATAAGCTCCAAAATTTTCTTTTGCATTGAAAAAGGCGTTCCTCGTAACGCCGAAACACGTGTATGCAGTATCCCTGCTTATTTGTGTCTCCTTAACGCTGTAATTTTCTCTACATCAATAGCACAAAGGTATTTAAACTTTATGTTATTTTGTATTGAAATTCAAAAATTCATTCTCAGACTGTCTTTGATGCTAGCAGAGGGGAAGTTTAGGGGTCTCCTCGGGATACGTTGCGCAGTTGAAGTCTGTATTGAAATTCAAAAAGGTATTCTCAGACTGTCTTTGATTCTAGGAGAGGGGAAGTTTAGGGGTTTCCTCGGGATACGTTGCGCAGTTGAAGTCTGTATTGAAATTCAAAAAGGCATTCTCAGACTGTCTTTGATTCTAGCAGAGGGGAAGTTTAGGGGTCTCCTCGGGATACGTTGCGCAGTTGAAGTCTGTATTGAAATTCAAAAAGGTATTCTCAGACTGTCTTTGATTCTAGGAGAGGGGAAGTTTAGGGGTTTCCTCGGGATACGTTGCGCAGTTGAAGTCTGTATTGAAATTCAAAAAGGCATTCTCAGACTGTCTTTGATTCTAGCAGAGGGGAAGTTTAGGGGTCTCCTCGGGATACGTTGCGCAGTTGAAGTCTGTATTGAAATTCAAAAAGGCATTCTCAGATTGTCTTTGATTCTAGCAGAGGGGAAGTTTATGGGTCTCCTCGGGATACGTTGCTCAGTTGAAGTCCAAAACACATGAGATCAACATTTATAAACCAAGATGTGTAATAAAGGACACATCTTAAAATTCTTATTTTTTCGACGTTGCTAGCTCTTGCACTATAATTTCGAGCCTCGCAGTAGATTGAATTGAATTATCATTTTTCAGAAGCTGAGGCAGAACAAAATACAAGAGAACGCCCCCTGCGAGAGTCTCTATTATCGGCTTCGTTCATGATGCATCAGTACTGGTTTTGCTGGTTGCTGCTCTACACTATCATCTACATTGGAACTCTTCATTTGTGGATCGATAGAACGACCACTGACCCTGACGAAGGTAAGCGGAAGGATTCCTTAAAATGTCACCAGTTATACCATGTGTAGCAAGAGCTGGCGTCTCAAAGTGAAATTAATTTCCCACTCTCCGAACTTTCCCCCTGAGTTTTTTTTTTATTTATTTTTTTTTTTGGCAGACGATTTTTTTTTACAAAAATTTTTCATTCACGAGAGCATTTTATTCTTTATTTATATTTAATAACTGGCAACGGATTAAAAATAAAATTCGGAGACATTTTATTAACGAACGAGGTTTTTTTTCTTTCTTTGATAAAATGTTTTGATGTTCTTTTATTTTATTTATTATTTTTTTTTTCGTTTGAAAACGATTGTGGAATTTTTCTACAGAAGAACTGTAATAGTTACATTCTTTAAAAGGTGCGACAAAACTTCATTTACTCGTTTATTTAATTTTTACGTGTCCATTTCATCTGATGAGAGGGGTATATTTTGCTTTTAGAAATCAGCTTTAAGTACTATAAAGGTATGTTTGACATAATTTTCAGTTTCAGATATTCAAGAGAATATTGATCAGATGTTACAATGCCGATGTCGATGTACGGGAAAGTAGGCTCATTTAGTTCTTGACAGAACTTCTTGTAAAAGGTTGTAAAATGGTTATTAACGTTGTGACAACGGATTAAAAACGTTTATAAAACGTTTAAACGTTTTTTGTGCTACCTGGGATGTTTTCTGTATTGCTCATTTATTGGTGCTGATTTCCGTCGGGGTTATACAAACTAATTTCAGTTTTTTATTTTTTTTGGAAAGAATCTAACAAAATAAATAGGAAATTTTTGATACATTAAGAGAGTTATTTTGAAATTCAGACAAGGTGTGGCAGTGACCATTTTTGATTTCCCTCATTTTTTTATATGTCAAAGTAGGTCATTAAAAGTGATCATTCTGAAGATTTTAGCCCCCAAAAATTTTGTTCGTCCGGTAAAAATTCCCAAAGTTTGAGGTCTTGCGGCGCTTTGTTTTGGTAAAACGGCTGAAAGACGCATTTCAGTGCGCTGTAGTTTATTACAGAAGCGCCACCTCAAGGTTATGTTTATATTTATTGATTGTACAGTTTTTTGTTATGAGGACTTCATAGTTATTTGGGTTGGGGATGGTCCCTTCTTTTTTTAAACGGCCGCAAGTTATGGTTTTTAGTCCATATTCGCTCGACTTTGAACTGCGTTATTTCCCCCAAAAAGCAAAACCCCAAAAAATGTTTACCATATACTGAAAATTTATACTATCAAGAGAATATGTGATACAAAAATTGTTTGATATTTCATTGCTGTGAAGAGAAAGAGACTTTGATATTTTTCAAATTTTCAAAATTTGCGGTTTTTTGATCGCATTTAACTCAAAACAGCAACTCTAGAAAAAAAAAAAAAAAAAAAAAAAGCTTTTATATGTTATGGAACCTACAGATGTGTAAAATAACGTAAAAAAGAAAGATGCATGGGGTCTCTTCTTAGTTTCCACAAAAATATTTTTTTTTTGTAGCTCATTTAATGCGTTTTCTCGGATGTAAAACGTGTCTGGTATGTGGTGAGATCTGATGAAACTTAAAGGATTTATTATATATATATATATACTAGCAGTACCCGCACGGCGATGCCCGTACAATAAATGTAAAGGAAGTTAACTAAATAAAGTTTAACTCACTCTTAAGACTTTTCTTCTTTTCGTGTGTGTGTGTGACGAACTTATTTATTTTTAACGAAATTTTTACGTTTCAATGGAACTTTTGACGCAACTGTAGTGCCAAGATTTTCGAAAACTCTGAACGACCACAGCAATTTTGCCCTCGAAATTTGATATCATTCACCGATTTAACCGTAATTTCAATGTAAAATTGGTCGCCAAATCTAAATTGATTAACATAGGGAACCGATTGGTGTCAGGTAGCTCAGCCACAACCATTCTTCCATGATTTTAATGTGAACATTAAAAGGCAAGAAATATAATGTCTTTCGCGCCAACTCTTTGAAGTGATTACAATCTAACAGTGACCCTCAAATAAGCAAGATTTCACTGGCTGGGAGGTTTGGTAAATTTCTCGATTGTTGCCAAACTTTACGACGCCAAATACGAAGGGAAAACTGAATAGCGGTGTTACCGAAAATGTCAGAATGGAACTATTATTGTTAAAAATTTAGTGATGGCGGCATTAAATACATGTTTTAAACATGCAATAAAATACTTTTTAGACTGCAAACAACTACTGTTCCTTCACAGAGCGTTTTCTTTTTCTTTAATTTGGAGAAAGAAGTGTTTCACTGGCTGGGAGGTTTGGTAAATATCCCTATTGTTGCCAAACTTTACCACGCCAAATACGAAGAGTAGCTGATAGCCATCGCTATTTTTTTAACAATAATAGTTCCATTCTGACATTTTTGGTAACACCAAATTTTGAGGAATTCAACTGAATAAATTTAAATTCCCTCCGACCCCTCTGAACTAAAATTATTATATCCTTTAGTTCAAATGCGCTCCATCTTGTAAACTCCACTTAAAGTCATGTTAAAGTTTAAATCAATTCGCCAAATAAATCAAAAAGACAGAAAATTAAGAAAGAAATAAGAGATATTAAGCATTCAAATTGAATAAATTTTCAAGGCTTAAATCTATACGCACAATTTTAACCACAAAGTAACTTCAAGGACAAAAGAGCAGCTGATCAGGAAAATGGACCTAGTACCATAGTTGAGCGTACATAGTTAAGCCTTGAAAATTGACTAAATTTCATTAATATCTCCTGTTCTAATCAACGGACAGAAACGTGCTAAAACTTTTCTTTTTCAGAAAAAAAAACCCTTTCCAGTGATGTATAATGTTTTGGGGTGGGGGAAGGTTCCCCCCCTCAATTATGGCGGATACACCAAAAATGAGACTAATTAATTAATTTAAAAATAACTAATTCGAAATTAAAAATTTGGGCTTCGAGGTGCACGAGGGCGGGGTACGTTCGAATTTTTGGGCCAAGTTTCAGGTCTGTGGGTGCTGTGGGGGCTTCTGGCCAGCGGTTACAAACGTACAAACAAACGAACACAGTCATCTTTATATATATAGAAGATGACGGTGTTCGTTTGTTTGTACGTTTGTAACCGCTGGCCAGAAGCCCCCGCAGCACCCACAGACCTGAAACGTGGCCCAAAAATTCGAACGTACCCCGCCCTCGTGCACCTCGAAGCCCAAATTTTTAATTTCGAATTAGTTATTTTTAAATTAATTAATTAGTCTCATTTTTGGTGTATCCGCATTATAATTGAGGGGGGGAAACCTTCCCCCACCCCAAAACATTATACATCACTGGAAAGGGTTTTTTTTCTGAAAAAGAAAAGTTTTAGCACGTTTCTGTCCGTTGATTAGAACAGGAGATATTAATGAAATTTAGTCAATTTTCAAGGCTTAACTATGTACGCTCAACTATGGTACTAGGTCCATTTTCCTGATCAGCTGCTCTTTTGTCCTTGAAGTTACTTTGTGGTTAAAATTGTGCGTATAGATTTAAGCCTTGAAAATTTATTCAATTTGAATGCTTAATATCTCTTATTTCTTTCTTAATTTTCTGTATTTTTGATTTATTTGGCGAATTGATTTAAACTTTAACATGACTAAGTGGAGTTTACAAGATGGAGCGCATTTGAACTAAAGGATATAATAATTTTAGTTCAGAGGGGTCGGAGGGAATTTAAATTTATTCAGTTGAATTCCTCAAAATTTGGTGTTACCAAAAATGTCAGAATGGAACTATTATTGTTAAAAAAATAGCGATGGCTATCAGCTACTCTTCGTATTTGGCGTGGTAAAGTTTGGCAACAATAGGGATATTTACCAAACCTCCCAGCCAGTGAAACACTTCTTTCTCCAAATTAAAGAAAAAGAAAACGCTCTGTGAAGGAACAGTAGTTGTTTGCAGTCTAAAAAGTAGGTACTTACGTATTATCGCAACCAGGCAAAACCGCCAAACTTGGCGACCCTACTTACGGCAACCCTAAATACGTCCGGCAACCCTAAAATGGCCACATTTGGCGATCCTACTTCCGGCAACTCTACGTGTTATACGTGGTTTTTCGTAAAGAATTTTTTTTGCTTACTGGTTAGATGGAATGCTGTGAAATACTTTAACTATGGGTATTTGGGATCTGCCTGCGAGTGAAAAAGATGCTGTTGAATTATTACAGGGATATGGAATTATACAGAACGAACGTACTTGTAAAAATTCACATAAAATGAAACTGTATTTTGGAAAGCAAATCTTCTGGAAATGTAACGTCGAAGAGTGCAACCAACACATTGGCGTGAGAGCCGGAAATTGGTTTGAAGGTAGCCGAATTTCATTTGTGACAGCGGTGCGCTTCATTTACTGTTGGTGTAAAGAGTTAACCTCAATTAAATTTTGTGCAGAAGAGATGGGAATTGCGGACAAAACTGTTATAGATTGGAACAGTTACATGCGGGAGATATGTGCCCTTGAAATGGACGAAAAAGAAAGAAAGCTAATAGGCGGTGAAGGACTCATTGTGGAAATAGACGAAAGTTTATTTGTTAAAAGAAAAAATAACGCTGGGCGTATACTACCACAGCAATGGGTTTTTGGCGGAATTTGCCGAGAAACGAAGGCGACTTTTTTGGTTACTGTGCCTAACAGAAGCGCAGTTACCCTCATGGCAAAAATTTGCGAAAATATCAAAGAAGGAAGCACTATTTATTCGGATTGCTGGAAAGGATACCAAACAAGTGAGTTGGAAAATGCTGGATTCCTGCATGGAACTGTCAATCACAAATATAACTTTGTGGATCCCGACACGGGCGTTCACACACAAAATGTAGAGCGCATGTGGGGCTCAGCCAAATGGCGCAACAAAAAACAGAGAGGAACAGCCCGTCATCATCTTGACTCATACCTAATCGAATTTATATGGCGCCAAACTCAAGCGGCTAATGGCGAAAACGGTTTTCAAGCATTGCTAAAAGCAATAGCCAAAATATTTCCGCCGAAAAAATAATTCTACAACTTATTTAAATTTGACACCGGAAGGGTGTAATTGCTAATTTATATTTTACAACAAAATAATATTAAAAACTGTATTAAAAATTATCTGTACTTAATAAATGTACATTTTCTTTCAATTCATACTTTCTTTTGCAAACTTAAAAATCGCGCCAACCCTAGGGCTGTCGTATACGTAGGGTTGCCGTATTATCGTAAATAAGTAGGGTCGCCAAGTTTGACGGTTTTGCCTGGTTGCGATAATACGTAAGTACCAAAAAGTATTTTATTGCATGTTTAAAACATGTATATAATGCCGCCAAACCTAAATTTTTAATAGTTTCATTCTGACATTTTCGGTAACACCGCTATGAAGTTACTCTTCGTATTTGGCGTCGTAAAGTTTGGCAACAATCTGGAAATTTACCAAACCTGCCAGCCAGGGAAATCTTGCTTATTTGAGGGTTAGGGCCATGCTCCACATCGACGTAAAGCAGAAAAAATAGGCAGAAGCGTAAAATGGATTCAATGGTGTTCCTATGGAAAGTACCCGGATTTTCGGTTTCTGCCTTCAGTTTCGGTCGCGTTTTACGCTGATGTGGAGCATGGCCCTTACTGTTATAGATTGTATTCACTTCAAAGAGATGGTGCGAAAGACATTATATTTCTTGCCTTTTAATGTTCACATTAAAATCATGGAAGAATGGTTGAGGCTGAGCTACCTGAGACAATCGGTTCCCTATGTTAATAAATTTAAATTTGGCGACCAATTTTACATTGAAATTACGGTTAAATCGGTGGATTATGTTAAACTTCAAGGGCAAAATTGCTGTGTTCGTTGAGAGTTTTCGAAAATCTTGCCACTACAGTTATCTCAAAAGTTCCATTGAAACGTTTATTTGGCGAATTGATTTAAACTTTAATATGACTTTTAGCAGGGGTGATTGTGAGTTCATAAAAAAATACCTGAAAGTTTTAAAGAAAAAGTGGGGAGGGGGGGTTAAACTAAGGCCCCTATTACTTAAGCACACCTAATTTCATAATTATACATACATAATAATTAATTTCCTTCCATAAACTAACACATTTCATATATTCAAATAGTTTTTAGTCAAAATATTGTACATGCATTTAATTAAATTGTAAATGAGTGATAAAGTTACTTTTGAGCTAGTGATGAGTAATTATCTCCAAAAAAATATTTTAAGGAGAAAGCAAAAGTCTAACAGAATTACTGTTTGTTGTGAGAAAGCATGTAATGAAAGTTGCATCTATTACATTTTGTTGCATTTCATTTATTTGTCTCCCAACTAAGGGTAATAAGCATCAAAAGCTCAAAAGTGAGAAAAATTTGATTCTCATATCGGATGCAAATAAAATAATTTACTAAGGTAAAAAAAAATTAGAATTTTCATCTTAACATTTCTATTGGATGAATATTATTAATAATTATAGGTATAATCATCGAAAATTCGAAAAAGAAGAAAAAATCCAGAGGTGGGAAAATAAAAGCATAATTAAAAATATTTTATTTCCGGTATTTTCGAACATGAATATACCTGAATCGATCATGAAAATACCGGAAATCCGGTAAAATACCGGAACACAATCACCCCTGTTTTAGTGGAATTAAAAAGATTGGGGAGCACATTTGAATCAAATATAATAATTTTACTTTGGAGGGTTAGAGTGAATTAAACTTTATTTAGTTAACTTCCTTTACATTTGTTGCACGAGCATCGCCGTGCGGGTACTGCTAGAGGTACTGCTCTTAGCACTACAGTTGTGTCAAAAGTTCCATTGAAACGTAAAAATTTCGCTAAAAATAAATAAGTTCGTCACACAAACGCACACGAAAAGAAGAAATGTCTTGAGTGAGTTAAACTTTATTTAGTTAACTTCCTTTGCATTTATTGCACGGGCATCGCCGTGCGGGTACTGCTAGTTATATATATAGATGCATGTTTGTGTACAGAGAACGAGACTGAAATTTATTAGTCTGAAATTTAAAAAAAAGATATGGCTTTTTAATTGCACTACATATAACTAACTGTTAATAACTAGAAATGTTGGAAAACTGAATACGGTGAGGTATCTCCAGAGAAACCCCGACAGGAGGTCACTGTTATATCCCAAAAACTTCTTTTTTCTGCAAATTCTGTTGACAAATCAGTATATTTAGTTAAAATATTGCAACATTGATCTTTTTCTTTCTTTTTTAATATTTTTGCATACTGGTAAAAAATCCTTCGAAAAATTCAAAATTCTATTCCTCATATTCGGCACATACTTCATTTAAAAATTTTAGTTCAGGCCCCGCTGGATATCTTGCACTTCTCAAGAAGAAAAAATTCCACCACTCTTTTCATGACTACCAGTTTTGATCACTGTCCTGGACAAATGAAATACTGCCTTTGTCTCTTTACGCATTCCATTCTTTAGACTACAGAGTGATTCTAGTGATATTTCCTGTTAAAAGTAATTAATAAAGGTAGGAGTTTTTTACTATTCATTTATTCTTTAGGTCTTAGTATTTTTCTTTTCTTTTTTTTTTTTTGAGTTTAAGATTTCCTAGAGTAATACCACGTATGCCGTTTCAAGATTTTTTAAATTTAAAAAGCTGAAATATTTTTATCAATTGAAAGCAATCATAAATGTATTTCCATGTTTGTAATATCACTATAAAAAGCTTTTGCGCTACATTTTCACACCAAATGTTTAGCCGTTTGGTCAGTCTTTTTTATTATATAATTCAAATTTTAAACTTTTTTTACAACAATGTACATAAGTGGCAAAGCTGTGTAATGTTTCAATCAGAGTAATGAGTAAAACTCATGAGACCATTCATTTATATAGAAAAAAAAAGTTTTCTATTTCTTTATGTGTTTTAACAGGTGATCGTCACAAATTCAAAATGGAATGTAAGAGATGTACTTGGTACAATTTAAACAGTGGACAGTGTGGTGAAGACTAAGTATTAAAACTCAATAATATTCACTCTCTAACAGAGTTAGATAAAGAAGTTTACGACGAGCATTTCACAAAAGGGGAGGTGAACCGGTCACAAATGACATCTGCAAATGAAAAAGAAGAAATATACTCATTTCATATGGCTCTGCGCTCATCCTTTGCATAACGGAAAAAAGGGTAAGAAAATGACAACGGGATTTCGCTCTATGCGTGGGACTGCGTACGTCGAATTGCAGAAAAAATACCCTTATGAACTTTTACCAAAAAATGGATTCTTATGTGTAACTCATCGAAAGGCTCTCAGAGCTATTCACTTAGAAAAAACTGACGAAAATCCAGTAACTCATAGCGAAATCCTACCTACCGATGCAGACTACGAACCTGATATTTTCGATGCAATTTCTCCAAATAAGAAAGCAACGAATGTCATAGCTGATGCAGCGAATGTTACTCCCGTAAAATTCCTCATTACGTCACCTATAAGTGAACTTAGTGGCAGAACAATGAGATATGTGAAAACAAAGTTTCAACAGCATATAGAAGGTGTGAAACAATAGTTTTGTGAAAACATTGCGCCTGGTAAAAGTAAAAAGCTGTTACAAGTAATAGAATCGACTGAGCTTTCAGATGAAGAATGTGACAACGAAAATCTCAAAAAACTTTTACAAACGTATTCTAATGCCGTCAGTGTTACTGAGAAAATTGCTGCACTCTCTCTTACTCCAGATGCGCTAACTCAAAGCAAAACCTGTAAGTTGTTTTCTTGCCCAAGATACCAAATTGTAGAATCAAAGAAAGTGAAGAAGCTTAGTATATCAACTGAAAAGCCTAAACGAGAAAGGTTGGACAATACCAAGGTCACACATTTTCTGCAGTATTTGTTTCGTCAGGAGCAATTCAAGACGTAGCGTATGGTACTACAGTTCTAAAATTTGACGGAGGTGATAGTTTTAGAACTCCACAGACTATTATGACTGTACTGAAAAGTCATGCCATTAGTCTGTATAAGCAAAGCTGCGGTTTTACTGGCTATGTACCACTTTCAGATACAGTGTTGTTTTGTATCATAAAAGACTTGAAGATAAAGAAAATAAAGAACTTGAGTGGTACTGACAACATTATTGCTGATGGATTAGACTGTAAATAAACTTAAAAATGTTATCAAAAAACTTTTCAGTTTCACTGAGTTACAGAAAGTTAATCAAGATATTGAAGTTTCCTTACGATATCTGAAGTTAGGATACAAATTACACTGCCAGGAAGCTTGCAGTGGAATTTCCCCGCATTGTCCTACGTTCGCCATTAGTAATTCGCGTGAAACTTCTTTTCAGAAAACGTGCAAAAGTTCTCATGATCACAGTTTACTATGCAGGGATTGCTCAAGAATTTTTCAGTTACTAACAACTGTCGAGAAGAAAATCGACAATCAATTTAATGAACAGCAGCCTGCAATGCGTTACGACCTACATTGCATTTACAACATTTTATTGATATGGATGAAACATATCGTACGAGATGTACAACAGAATAAAACAAAAATATCTGCTATGAATGAGATTACTCATAACAAGGCACTGTGGATAAAAGATAGGGCCCAGAAGATAATACCAATGAAGTTTAGAGAATCGCAGCGGGAATATTTTGGCAAAAAAGGAATGAGTTTGCATACCTATGTACTGTTTTTTAAAACGAACAGTGATACAATTGAGAAACGGGTGTATTTTATTATAATCCAGCAAAGTAACCAAGGACTTGAACATACGTTATGCGTTATGGAGCATGTAGTACAGTAAGTAAAATCGGATTTTTCTAATATACATGGTATTTTAATGAAATCTGACAATGCTGGATGCTACAGTGGAAATGGCCACATTCAGATAGAAGTTGCAATATTACGCAAGTTTCAACTTCCATTGCTACGCCACGATTACAATGAGCCACAACGTAGTAAAGACCATTGTGACAGGGAAGCAGCAAATGCTCAGTATTTTCGTAGTGCTTTTCTGAATTCGGGAAGAAACATATGCAATGCTTCAGACCTGAAAGAGAGTTTACTTTACATGGGAGGCGTGAGCAAATCTAAAGGATCCATTATTGAAATCAATGACACAAAAATAATATGTAAATTTCAGACAATAAAACACATAAGTTTATACCATTCAGCTGAATTACATCACTCAGGACTGAAAATATGGCAATATTTCGACGTCGGCGCAGGGAAACAAATTTCATTTACAGAAGATGCCTTTTTTAAGTTTGGCCATTCAGTTAGTTTAGAATTCTATCCTGCAGGATATCAGCATCCTCAAAGCAATGCCAAAGTACATAAACATCGATGACTGGACACGGACAGGGAGTATGCTGCTTCTTATTTCTGCTCGGAACCAAATTGCATTAGGCATTCCGCAATGAGGATGAATACGAGCAGCACGTTTACTATGGAGAACATGCTTACTTGAAAATAGTGACATCATCTGATGAAGTTAAGAAAAACTACGTGAATATGCTGCAAGAACATAAAACTTCTGTTTCTAATAATCTCGATCAACCGCCTACCGGTCAAAAAGAAGACAATGAAGAAAACCTTTTGGAAATCTCGTGTGAGGCGTGAGCCCTTCCAACGCGCAAAATTACACGATTTTAATCAAAACAAAAGGAGTTTCTTTTTGAGAAATTCCTTTATGGAGAGAAAAGTAGGAAAAAGCAGACACCTGACCAAATAGAATACGCAATGAGAATAAAGACCACTGCTGTTGGTTCTGCAAATATTGTTAAGTGCAAAGCCTTGCATTTTATTTCATATTTAGAGTTTGTTAAGCCTTGCACGTTATTTTATACTTTATTTTATATTTGGCATTGTTGGAGTTTTAAATATTTGATTTTTCATGGAATACTGAGTGTGAGTGAGTTAGTTACAAGTTAAGTTTTGATGTTAGTTATCTGTAGTATATAGATGGTACGTTACCTGCGTAATTTCTGAGTTGTGTTAATAAATTGCTATTTTATTAACTAATGAGTTTTAATTGTGGATTTCGATTTCTGAGTTGAGTTTTAATCGATTTCCAACAACTGCAGATAAAAAGAGATTCCAACCTCATGAATATCGAACAAAAACTCAAATTCAAGCTGTTTTTAGCACATATACAAAACAAAACAAAAAAAAAAACAGGTAAGAAGTTAGATTTATCAATAGCCGATAGCACTGTACATATATGCGAAGATGACGAGCAAATTAGAAATTTAGAAGAAAGTGAAGTAGATGATGTTCATACTATTTCTTCTCTTGTTATAGACATGAATCAAAAATAAATACTTTGAAATCAAAAAGGCGGTATATATATATATATATATATATATATATATATATATATATATATATATATATATATATATATATATATATATATATGCAATGTCACCAAATCGCTTCAGTTCCAGCAGATCTTTCCTACATACCGGACGCGTTTTACATCCGAGAAAACGCATTAAATGAGCTACAAAAAAAAAAAAAAAAAATTCTTGAAAACTAGGAGAGACCTCACGCGTCATTCTTTTTTACGTTACTCTACACATCTGTAGGCTCCATACTATATAAAAGCTTTTTTTTTCTACAGTTGCTGTTTTGAGTTAAATGCGATCAAAATACCGCAAATTTTGAAAATTTGAAAAATATCAAAGTCTTTTTCTCTTCACGGCAATGAAATATCAAACAATATTTGTACCACATATTCTCTTCATAGTATAAATTTTCAGTATATGGTAAAAAAATTTCGGGGGGTTGCTTTTTGGGGGAAATAACGCAATTCAAAGTCGAGCGAAAATGGACTAAAAACCGTACTTTGCGGCCGTTTAACTAAAGAAAGGGACCATTCCCAACCCAAATAACTATGAAGTCCTCATAACCAAAAACTGTACTGTACAATCAATAAATATAAACACAAGTTTGAGGTGGAGCTTCTGTAAAAAATTACAGCGCGCTGAAATGCGTCTTTCAGACGTTTCACCAAAAATGCGCCGCAAACTTTGGGAACGAAATTTTTGGGGGGCTAAAAACTTCAGAATGTTTATTTCTCATGACCTACTTTCACATATAAAAAAATGAGGAAAATCAAAAATGGTTACTGACAAAATTTCCCTTTTTTGTTCGATTTTCAAAATAATGGCTCTTCATAGGAATAAATCCATAATTTTTACGAAGAGATAAGAGGTCCTTGCAAAGAGAAAAGGCCTGCTCTTTGAAAAACACGTGTCCTACTGGTGCTGCCTTGCTTCTCTTCTGGACTGCGCTGGGTATATTTCTATAAACATATCCTAGCCCTGGCCTGCGCCAGTAGCACAAAATTTGGTAGCTGCCCTCCAAGGGCAGATCCAGAAAGTTTTGAAGGGAGGGGTGATTGATCTTCGTTGCTTCCTATGCATACTGGTACCAGTTTAAAAATGTTGATCTCGTAAGTTTCGGACGTCAATTCTAAAATACTTCCAAGGGAGAGCCTCAAAACTCCTTCCCCTAACTTCATTAAAACTCGCATAAAATTGCATTTTTAGAACTTCAATGTCGAAAGATTACCGGTGAAAAGTTCCCTAAGGGAAGAGCAATCGCCTCTCCCTTGTATCCGCCCCTGTTGTCCTCTGGGTACTACTCAGAATTCTTAAGAAGAGCTCTTTCTGGTAAATGATGAACTAACTGATCCATAGGCAGCAGAATTCTCAGAAATAATCAATTTGATAGAATATCGGTAGCGAAAAACAGGACTAAGACAGCAAGTGGATGTGGACTTATAGAGGTTCCTGTAAATGAGGGTCAAGTTGGGGAGGTTTGCGCCCATTGAAATTAACAGTGGACCAACCGTTGGCAAAATAAACGTCGACTTACTGAGGTTGTACAGTTATCCGCTTGTCGAGTTACCGAAGTTTCCACTGTAATTTGAATTTCAAAATATTGCAATCGAATTGTCACAGTTACAAACAAAAAAATTGCTATTAATTCACTTTAGCAATTAAAATTGATACCTTTTCTACACCAAGGAACATTTACGAGTGAACATCACTTTTCACTCCAGGGTCCCCCGCACCAACCGCAACACGTGGTTTAACCAGTTGAATGGAATTTCAAATCAGGAAACGAGCCAACCCATGCTCCAGTACCACCAGAGGTATTGGTTCACTTGAAGAACTCTGACCACGAGCATTTTTTACGTCCCCCAGTCAGACGGTACAGACGAAAAACGTCGTTTACGCGGAAAAACGTTTTACCATAGTCCTGCTATCTGTGATAAATAAGTTCAAGAATAATTTATCCTACCTGTTCTTAATAGAACAGAAATCAAACGTGTATTAGAAACATACAAAAACGCCAGTGTCAGGTATGTGCAAATTTGCCAGTAACACTCTCCTGAGTTAGGTGAATCCAGGATGGAAGGTCCAAAACCAAAATGTCCACGAGCAGAAGATCCACGTCCAAAAGGTGCGAGGGATAAAAGATTCGCGAGACAGAAAGTCTGCCAGACATAAGGTCCAATGGCCATAAGATCCATGCCCACCCCGCTGAGAAAACTGGACCTTATGCCATCCATGTCCGAAAATGTGGACCTTCTGTTCGTGGACCTTTGTCTGTCAGACCTTTTGTTCCTTGGATCTTATGGCTATTGGACCTTATGTCTGGCGGGCCTTCTGTCTCTCGGATCTTTTATCACGCGGACCTTTTGGAAGTGGATCTTCTGCTCGTGGACCTTTTGGTTTAAGATCTTATAACCGGATTCCGAGTCAGGTACGAGCAAATACGTTTATTGGTTGATGTCATGTATCCTAAAAGAATTAATAAAAGCTGAAATACACAAATCATTAAGGTGACAAGGGACTATCATTTTTTTCTTTAGCAATTTTCAATGAATTTCTTTGAAATTTGCAGCATAGCTATATATTGCTAATACTAACACATATAAAAAATTTCGTTGAAAAATTTTAAAATTAAATTTTTTTAATTTAAAATTTGAATTTTAACACTTTTTCTATGTTATTCCTCGCGCCTGAAATTTCATCAAAATGACAAAATACAAGAAAAACGTGGAACATAAAACACCAGAAAATAAAATGATGGGAGTACTTTTTCTATATATTGTGGCAAAAATTAAAGAAAAAAAAAAAAAAACTGAAATCTACATTTTTTTTTTTTTTTGTAAAAGATATCCATATTTCAATAAAACATAGCGAATATATTCGACACAGTTAATAAAATAGAAAATTCCTTCCCAACAAAATGTTAACAAACTTCTTAAGTACATGGCAAAAATTTTTTAGCAAACTTAAATAATAATTTTTTACACTAGACTAGTATGAAATTTGTAAGCACGCGTAAAATTGTTTTGAGAAAAATCAACATTTACTGTTGTATATTTCATTATTAAATTAGTTTTGAATACAAATCCACCACAAATAAGGTAAAGCTATTTATTTACAATAGCAATAACATGTATTTCAATTATATAGTTTCTAGAAATATCATCAAAGAAAAATCGATTTTTTGATCATTTTTTACTCATCTGAAAGTCCCTTCTCACCTTAATACGACTACGTAGCATGCTGGACACAAATAAGAACAGAGATCTTTTGTTAAAAATATTTTTTATGTGTGTACTGTATAAAATTTCATACGATTATGTATACATTTGTTTTCTTCCCATTCCAGATTCTTTATTTTCTGAAGTGTACGGGCTCTCTCAAGTCACAGGTCTGTTCTTAGCGCCCATTGGCGGGATTTTTATGGACTGGAGCATTAGGCGAGTAGGTAAAAGTAAGTAACCCCAAGTTTGGATGTTGAAAACGGAAATCACAAAATGAGACAAAAAAAACGGGGCGGGGGAGGGAGATAAATAACTGCAAGCGTGTCTTAAGTTTTCGATACTTCAGCTGTCAAAATGAGTACTAATACGCTCTTTTTTTTTGGCAACAGTTACTACAATTTTGAATTTTTCAACCCCTTAAATCCAGCAGAGTTCGGAATGGACCCAAGTCCCGAATTCGAAACCAAAACAGTGAGACCATACTTTTTTCCCGGATATGTGAATCAATGCAAGGTGAAAATCAAGGAATCGATGATAAAACACAACTTGTGCAAGCCCAATATAAATGCTTTTTTTCCTATGGGTTAGTCATAAAAACACGCTTTTCCACTGGAAAACTGGGTTTTCACGGTCTTTATACTTCTGAGCAAAGAACAAATATAGTTTAAATCAAGCCTACAACTTTTCATTCCTTGTTAAAAGTTCAAAGCGTTAAAAAACCCCTACAGAACCAAAAAGTTGCCTTAAATCCGAATTGAAGCTCTAGGTCCTACCATTTTCCACCAGAATAAGCCATTTCCCGCTGTTATACAGATGCAGTTTCGCGGCAAATGGTGGGACCTAGAACTTAACATCGGATTTTGAGCGATTGCTTGGTGCTGTAGGGGGGGGGGGGAGTTTAACGCCTTGTCAAATCGAACCAGTAAGTAGTAAAAAGTTCAAATCTAACCAGTAAGTAGTAAAAAGTTCAAATCTAACCAGTCAACTTGAAAAGTTTTTGATTTGTACTATTATTTTTTAGTTGCTGAGGAGTGTGCTCAGGAGATGTATGTGAAAATCCAGTTTTCCCGTGGAAAATCATGTTTTTTATGACTAACCCATAAAAAAAAACACTTAACTTGCCCTGAAGCAGCCAAAAGTGGTGTTTTATCATTCAATTTTCCCTCTGCATTGAGATCCACATATCCGGGAAACATATGGTCCCACTTTCGGTTTCGAAATCGCGACTTGGGTCCATTCTGAACTCTGCTGAATTTAAGGGGTTAAAAAATTCAAAATTGTAGCAAGAGTACGATATAGTAGAAGAATTGTGCCGCATTTTAAGCCCAAATAGAAGATGCTATCTCAAAATGCGCGAGTATGGTGCGCGAGCCACACTGGTCTCACATTCCTCCACCATGACAAACTGATTTGTTCGCATGGGAGTACATACCTGACACCAGTCAAAGTCTTGATTGTTATTTCACTCCGCTCTGCCTTTTCTTTCCGCTGGTATGCATATATATATATATATATATATATATATATATACGTATATATATAATGATACTTACAAGTAGCCACTAAGTATTCAAACTCTAATTAATTTTTGGGAAATAAATACAAAAAATCAGAGGTCTTTTTAATACGCTTTTATTAGTTTCACTCGTGGGTTTGTTTGTCAGTATGTATAACTTTGAATAAAAGATAAAATTCACGTTCTTTGCAAATGTAAAAGTAATATATTTAATACTGTTACTGACACTAAAGGCTATGTTTCATTTTATGTATTATACGTTCATGTTAGTTTAACTCTAAAAGCGTATTTTTTAGTTTTTTCAAACTATAATTTAATTATTAAATGTGTCAAACAGCGTTTAAAACGCCATAAGTTGCGAATTGAATTGCATTCATTACTCTTCCATTTTCTTAGCAAGTTAGTGCGAAAAAATTGTTTTCTTACTTTCACTTAACATCAAAGGGTAAAAACGGTCTTTCTTTTGTTTTCATAATGTGCCACTAATAAGTTGCAGCATGACCTTGACAGAATTAAATTTTTTTTATGGGGGATTTCCGTGAAAAAGGGACGTGTTATTCAGCGCAAATCACCTTTTCCCACTATCGTAGCTTGAAAAAATCCAGGATGCAAAACTTTTTATGCTTATAAAGTAGTGAGTAACAGCCCTTAGCCCTTGTTTAAGGGCGGTTACTCACTGCTTTATACCCGAGCTCTGCCTTAAAATGTACGAGTTGCACCGTTCCCATGTGCGGTCGCTCGCTGGTATTCTCATTTCACATTAGCTACCAGTTTTCTTTCGGCTCTCTTTGCTCTATATGTGGATTTCTGCCAGCAGCTCGTTTACTTTCGCATTCCATGCTGATGAGGGCATTATAAGCCCGAAACTGCAGTCCATGGATCGAAATGAACGAGTTGGCGGTGTTTTGCATTTTTATACCTGTTTATTGAAATATTAGCACTTCATTGAAACATTATTAAAATTTGGTGAATATAAAATTATCAATGGGAGAACTATTTGGCAGTGCATCTTAGTAGTAAAATGTGCTCCCACCACCGCTCATGTGCTACACGTGGCCACTCTCGTACTGCTCATATATACATACAGTAAACTCTCGATTATCCGCGAGGGTCTCATGAAAAAAATCTTAGTTAACTTTATTCATTCTTGTACAAACTTAGTTAACTTAAAAGATTTTATATGCTTGAGAACCTCAAATACAAATAATTTTTCATGCTGTACCTATCGTCACTGTTTGTACATATCACGTTTTAAGTGTAATGCAATTTTGAAGCAAAAAACATTTTTTATCTTCTTTACCCCTTACTTTATGCTTTCTTCGGATTATCCGCGATTTTCGTTATCCGCGACAACCGTGCAGCCCAATTCCGTGGATAATTGGGGTACTGTATATATATGTTTCCACTCACGCGCATACACAATCAGTGGCCTCGGTAGGAGAGCATATCGATTGGAGTGAAGCACTACCGCAACACCCATGACCCATATAAGTAAACATTTCCAAGGTCAAATCTCAACTCATGAGAACCACACTATACTAACACCGAACCCTGTCTCTGGTTCCAGAGGAGGGAGACGAGGAGCAGAACATGCTGCGCGTCATCCGCTCCTGCTTCTGGCCGATGTTCCTGACGACCGTCCTCGAGATGATCGCCCAAGTCTGCAAGTTCTTCAACACCAACACCGCCATCTACGTCTCCATAGTCGCGGTCACGATGCTCAGGGCCTTCTTCCTCTCCATAGGCACGGCCTACTTGCGCATCAGGTAAAAACTGACTGCTCGTTTTCTTCTTGTCGAGTATTACCAATGTCACCTTAACACTGAATGCCTGTCGCTTTCTGGGTTTTTACATTGAGCAAAAACGAGCCCATTGTTCGGAACGCACTGCCATCTATCGAAGTTCTTCGAATCAAAGAAGCTGATAGATAATAACAATTCTTTGTTTTCTAAATTTAAATTCAAAAATTAACCAATCAAAAATTGAATTGGAATATGGCTTGTATTCGTCGCCAATAGTGGCAAAGTTTAGCAATAGTTTGCCCTTTTTGGGGCAAATGTAATAGGCATTTAATGTTACGGTGCAAGGGCCTAATACGATGCAATGTAGCAATGTTTTTTTTTACGCGGGATTACGCTGACAGCCTCTAAAAGTTTTCCTAGATAAAGCACTGAATCGTAGCTTAACTAACGAAACGTCCACCTTCTAGGAACTAAAAGCCGTTTTCTTCCTGTGTTTACTTCCTCCTGTGTTACAGGGTCCCCTGTACCTACCACAACACGTGGTTTAACCGGTTGAATGAGGGCCTGAAGAACGCTTTGTTATTTTGATCCTGATCCGAAGCAAAGCAGGTCCCTGGTCTAGTAACACCAGAGTATTGATTAACTTAGAGGACTTTGTGACCATGAGCAAAGGTCTCCCCGCCCCCCCCCCCCCCCCGAAAAAAAAAGTCTGATAGAATACTATTTTTTTTAATCCTAAAAATATTTTCCAAAAAATCGACTTTTTGAGCCTCCTGAAGCAAGAAACCACCCTTAAAGTCATAAACCGGCAGAATTCTGCACCATATTCTCAGATTTTTTACAGCAAAGCAGCTGCGAACTCTGTAAGACATCTGCAAGAACATGGCGCAGAATTCAGCTGCGTTGCATAAGATAACAAAAGGGGGTAGGCCCGTTTTCAGACCAATCTGTAAGTGTAAAAAAGCAATCGAAAACTTTGTACTGTAAAATGAGTAAAATAGGACATCGTTTTAAAATGTACAAAGGTACGCATTTAACATAAGTAAAAAACTCGGCAAACAGCTGTTCCGAGGTTGTCCAATCATTAGTGCATAAAAACAGAAGAATGGTTCACAAGTCCAAAACAGTCAAGTGAAAAAGGAAATGAGAGACTGACATTTTCTCACCCCCCCCCCCCTTCTTTCTTTCAGTTCGTCTCTTATTTCCCTGTGCACTTGACTTTTTTGGACTTGTGAACCATTCTTCTGTTATTATACACTGATGATGGACAGCATCGAAACAGCTGTTGGCTGAGCTTTTACTCATTTAAATGTGTACATTTGTACTTTTTAAAACGTTGTCCTATTTTAGTCACTCTGTAAGAACTAAAACATTTTTAATACGAATTTATTAATTTCACTTGTGGGTATGTATGTAACTCTGAATAAAAGATAAAATTCACGCTCTTTGCAAATATAAAAGTAATATTTAATGCTATAATTATTAC